>JAFBJQ010008233.1:41204-160080 GCA_016785345.1 Trinectes maculatus | reverse complement strand
GATTTGATGTCATCCTAATTTCTTTCTTTTTTTTCTGCAAAAACTGAGAAGTAAATGGTGATTTCTTCACAGTATTCTAATTTTTTGAATTCCTGTTTTTGTGGGTTTTATGAGCTGGAAAGCCAAATTATGTAAAAATAAACAAATAAACACTTCAAATCGTTTAAATTGTGGGCCCTGAATCTATAATCTATGAAAGTTTAACTTTTTGAATGGAATTATGGAAATTAAACAACTTTTCCATGATATTCTAATTTTTTGGAAAGGGTCTGTGTGTGTGTGTGTGTGTGTGTGTGTGTGTGTGTGTGTGTGTGTGTGTATATATATATATACATATATATATATATATATCATATAATGTTCTGATGTTATGTTGGTTTATGAGGTTTTGATATCATCACTGTATCTGTATCTGTTCATATGTGCAGATGTTGAGGTTGGTGTGGACATGGTCCATGGTCCATACATAATAAGGTGATGCTGATATGGTCCTATGTGAGGACGTGGTGATACAGTTTATGGGGATGTATGACTGTCTCTCTGACTGACACTTATGGCAGAAATGATGATGGGTAATGAAATAAATGTTGTCGAGTTTGTTGTAACATAATGTTGTATACTTCACAGGTTACATCGTCATACTTTACAATCATACTTTACATGTGGTTATGAAAATGAAACTCTCATCATCACAGGTGCGATGCAGCTCTGTGCAGACGCAGGTGGAGAAACTGAGAACGGGAACTGTGGTGGTTTCACACTGACACATCATCTGGTCCACGTAGATCACAGCAGATGATTCATCAGGATGTCGTGAAGGTAACACGGCAGTAAACCGTTACTCACTGCATGACACCAAACGTGTCATTTAATGTGTCCACACTTGAGTTGTAGCATTGTTGTCTATTATTTATTATCTGATGACTAAACTAATTAAAGTAACAGCAATAATAAAGATGCTGCTATTTGTGTGTTTGTGTGTGTACACACATTTGTATTGATGACATTGCTATTATTATAATTATAATCAGACAGTGCTCACATTCACTCACCAAACTTTTCTTGGTGTGAAGAAATTTTTTGCATTTTTGTCAAGGCAACACTATGCAACTTTTGTTGAGCAGCAGCGCCCTCTGCAGCCACAGGTGCTTACTACGGCCTGAGGTGTCAGTGTGGTGGCTCCCACTGGACTTGGGGCCTGTTCCATAAAGCAGGATTAACCCGTGTGAGAAGCACCTTTGATTGTGTAACTTTTATCATCATTTATTGTCGATGTGTTGGTTTTATCTATGTTTTTAAACTGTGTGTAGCACTTTGGTCTCTGTTGTTTTAAAGTGCTATATAAATAAAAGTGAGTTGAGTTGAGTAATGAAGTCATATATTATAATCATATATTCTCTTTCAGATAAGTGTCACTGTTAAGCGGCGACTCAGGCTAAGCCTGACATTTAGCCTGGTCCGGACCAGGCTAGTTTGCCAGCATAAGTTGCCGTGGTAACTGAGTTTGAACTATGCTAAGCTTGCTTTATGGAACCGAATCCACTGGAAAATAAGCCAGACTAACGAAATAAGCCTGGCTTATTTGGTAATCCTGCTTTATGGAAGAGGCCCCCGGACCATCATCACTGATTCTACACACAGTGAGTCTTTTGACTGTGAATAATGTGACAACAACATAAATAATCATAACAACAACAACAACAACAACATTAACAATAATAATAATAACAATAATTATTATTATTAATAATTATTATAATATGCTGAGTGTTTCTATTTGTTGTTTTGTGTTGTTTTGTTTTCTTCTCCTGATGTTGTTTAATGGCAGTTGGGAAATAACTTTTAGTATCATCGCACACAGACACACACACACACAGCGTTTTTATGTTACCCTGGTATGTTTTATTTGTATATTCGTTCCCTTTCGGGACTTTTATTTTGAAACAAATATCGGGCCTACCTTGTGTGGATATGGGGCGCTTGATTCGCGCTGCGGGGCGTCGTGCAGGGGCGGGGCGGGGCGGTGTGTGTGTGTGTGTGTGTGTGTGTGTGTGTGTGTTGGGTCAGAGAGTCGAGTCGGAGTGAGTCAAAGTTTCTTGTCTGGATCTTGTGTGATGAGAGCCGAGATGAGCCGCAGTTCGGAGGTCGCGGAGGGGATGTACTGCCCGCTGGTGGAGGAGGACGAACCGAGCCGCAGGACGCATGGAGCACACGGTGAGACACACACACGCACACACACACACACACACACACACACACCAGGTGCATTATGGAACCTCTGTCAACTTGTCGTGTCCAAATCGTGTTTGTGCTGAGTCAGCTGTGTTGGAGACAGGATCACTGAGAAACATCACAAACATCATGAAACTACATGAAGAGACATGAAGGTGTGAACTTCTCTGTGTCCCACAGCAAACAGGTTGGAAAGTATCAACAACACTGTAAAAGTTGAACAAGTAAAGCAACTCCACACAATTTAAACCAAAACGCTGACAATGATGTTTTTTAAAATGATCTTACAGTTTCACCAGTCATTATTGTTACAATAAGGTGGAGTAATGAATTAGTTACAGGTGAGTTTTTGGCACCGTGGAGTTCACCGTGTCAGCTGATTGTCTGATCAATATTTATTGATCTATACATTTTTGTACTTTGTGACTCTTCAGGTGAATGGTTTAGGCTACGATCATTGATTATTGAGTGAATATTCAGTCATGAATCAGGAAGTGGGACCATTTCATGACCCTGTTGTGTTGTATTTCCATTCCTCCTCTTGTGCCACCTCCAGCTCACCCGGTGTCTCCAGTCAGACCGGCCCCCAGGGTGAGTGGCCCCGGGGCCTACCGCCTCGCCACCATCTGCCTGGCTACGCTGTGCGCCATCCTGCTGGTCTCCATCATCGCTGTCGCTGCGCACCGTGAGTAAACAACTGTCATGTGCCACACCAGTGTGTGGTCATGGTGGGGAATGGGTGGGTGGGGGTCAAAGGTGCTGAATGAGCAATATTAAGCAATAAAAAAAAGAGGATCTTGTGGTTTGAGTGTTGCAACACTGGACTTATAGGGAACATTCTTCAAAAGTATGGCTTTGCACATTTGTGTGTGTGTATGTGTGTGTGTGTGTGTGTGTGTCAGCCTTCTCCCACCACGACTTTCAGGTGTGTTGACGATGACATTTAAGACCATTGTACCTATTAACCCGACTCGACTTGTGCGTTGTTCCTCGTGCTCTGTAGATCAGAGCGGCGCTCGGCGTGGCGGCGATGAGGCCTCAGAGGTGCAGAGGCAGACGCAGGATGTGAACGTCTCCGCTCTGACGGCCGCCATCGCCAGCCTGCAGCAGGAGAAGGAGCAGCTGCAGAGAGAGAGGGACGAGCTCCAGGCCAGACTGGCTGCCACTAAAAGTACAAACATCCGCTGAGAGTGACGTCTGCTCTGAGTTACAGCTGTGGAATGTAGCTCACTGCTTTGTGTTTGTGCGTACGTCATTCATCAGCTCCTCAGGTGATGAAGCCCACGACGGCGTCGGTAACCCCGATCGTCTGCCCTCTGGACTGGTATCTGTTCAACAGCAGCTGTTACTTCATATCCAGAGTGTCCAGGAGCTGGCCGGAGAGCCAGTCGTACTGCCAGAGCAAAGGAGCTCACCTGGCCATCATCCACACAGCTGAGGAGCAGGTACGTCACCGCCAACACACACGTAGCACACCGGGAATACCGCGAGGCAGCTGGAGCCAATCAGGTTCCACAGTTTAGACATTTTCCAGTTTAAAACTCTCTGTGTGTGTGTGTGTGCGTGTGTGTGTGTGTGTGTGTGTGTGTGCGCTTTTCCTTTCAGACGTTTCTGTGGGATCTTCTTCCCAGAGGTCATTGGAATGCCTACTGGTTTGGAATCACGGATGAACACACGGAGGATCAGTGGAAGTGGGTGGATGGGACTCCGCTGGTAGGAGGGTAGGTTCTCCACAGCTCATCTTCATCCACGGGCCATCAGCCAATCACAGGGCAGCATCACCCAGTCACACTCACATTCACAGCTCCACTTTAGATTCTCCACTTAAACTGCATGTGTTTGTACTGTGGGAGGCAGCTGGAGATCGCACACACAGACACACACACACACACACACACACACACACACACACACACACATGCAGACTACATGCAGAAGGGCGCCTGGTTAAACCAGTATTCCACTGGGGAACGTTCTGGCTGTGAGTCACAAGCACAAACCACTGATCCTGTTCTAACAGCTGTACACACATGTTCCGATTGTCAGCTGTGTGGTGGAGGTTGTCGTCCGCACAACCGACTCATCTGTGTCGGTGGCTTTTTCCCCCATTGTGCTTCGTTGTGTTGCTGGAGTTTCCGTTGAACGCTGTGATTTATTGATGCTGTTTCAGCGTAAACAGATGATGAAACATGGAGGGCAAGCAGTTAAAGGTTGCTATTCCAGATGTGAGGTAACAGCTGGCGGGAGGCCAGGATCATGTTACTGCTGCAGGGCTGTGCGTAACCACAGGTGACCCTGACCTCTGACCTCTGATGAAAGACAAACACGGCAAAGAGCAAAACAGCAAAATGATCTGTTTTCTTCATGACTGTGTTTAGCTGTTGCTAATATTTTGTCTACAGTATATTTGTTCCATACACACACACACACACACACACACATACTTACATACATACACACACACTTAGATATTATCAGAAATCACAAATGCGTGTCCACAGAGCCTCAGTCAGAAAAGGACCATTTCAGAAAACTGTGTGTTTGTTTTTTTCTCCAGCTGCCAACGTGACATATTTTCATATTTGTTGAAGACTCAACTCTTGTTCCTTTTTGGCACCACTCACTCACTTCCCTCTTTTCCATTTTAATGCTGACACGTCAAACGCTGGGTTTCATTTTATCATTTATCATTATTTCATCTATCTATCTATCTATCTATCTATCTATCTATCTATCTATCTATCTATCTGTCTGTCTGTCTGTCTGTCTGTCTGTATATTTGGAGGCGTCTGTGTCTCTTGGCTGTCGTTGACCTGTGTCGTTGACCTGTGTGAACTCTCTCTCTCTCTGCCGGGGAACAGTTTCTGGGAGGTCGGCGAGCCCAACAACCACATCGACGAGGACTGCGGCTACATTGTGAAAACGCAGGTTCTGACGCGAGTGGCGGTCCGGAGCTGGTACGACGCCCCCTGCTTCATGGCCTGCCGCTACATCTGTGAGCGAGAGATGGGCGGTGGTGCTAGCACAGCTCTACCACACTGAAGCAACACAAACTACACAACACCGATGATCTGAAGAAAACAAGGGCTTTTTGTCAGGGTTTTATGAGGCTGTATGCTAAAGAACGCGGCCAAAGGAATGATGGGAATTTAATAGAAAACAAGCTTTGGACTTTTCCAGTGGTTCTGACATTGGCTAATAAACAACTGGTTAGCTAACAGCTATCAGCACATTTAAAACAGTAAACGTTAAGTCTGAGGTGAATGCGGATATAATGTAAGACGAATATTAAAATATAATATAATCTATGTTGTATTTTAATATTCGGTTTAAAAACAGGACTGCAGCTGACAAATGTCTACGTCATGATTATTTCTGTTATGATCGATCAGCGACGGCGCTTTGTCCAATGCGTTCATTTCCGGTCCAGAGGACCGTCTGCTAATAGGCTCCGCCCACCGAGCCGTGACTCCGGAAGTTAGCAGCAGACGCTGGGGTGTTGATGATTGAACATGTCGGAGCGTTTGAGAAGAACCACGGTGAGTTCATGAAGAACTTCTCCCACTGCGATTTATCCGCGTCACTTTCATCAGTTTAACGTTTCTTTTTTTTATTTTTTTTAAAGTTTCAGATTAAATCACAGTAAATTGACAGAGAAATCAGATAAATATTCTGACTTCAGCTACATGTTTAGAAATACAGATTCACGTGTTGACTGAATATAAACTGAAGGCTTGGTAAATATTATTAACTCATGGTTTCTATTCCAAACGGCTCCACCAGCCCTGTTTTCTTCACCACACCTCATTCACAGGTTCATACATTAATACTTTATCTCACATCATTCTAATGAGAAACAACTGATTTGAAGACTCATCATTTTCCTGGAGTCTCTGAGCTCATATGTTTTATAATCAAACAGTGTATAGAATTCCAATAGTGTTGTAAGAAAGTGTTGTGTGATGATGGTGATGATCAGTTTAAGTTTGTTGCCCTGTGATTGAGTCCTAATCAGTTATGTGTCCTATTGAAAACGTGTGTCCTGTGAATGAAGATCAATGTAAATAAAGAGTAAACATACATTTTTGTGTATACTGTATGCATTTTTCCTGTAGCTCTCTTCAGACTGTTAGTGTTAGTGTCTCTGAGCCCTTTGTTTCTTTCATTTAGACTAATGGGTGACTTAAAGTGGACGATGATCTCCAGCTCCTTCAGTCTGCACATCACTGTCCTCGGCTGCACCATCGGTATGTACATGAGTCATATAGAAGAGCTGTTACCACACACACACACACACACACTGTCACACACACACTGTCACACACACTTAGTTTACAGTGGGATAATAATGTATGGCGTTTGCAACACAGTGTGCTGCCCCCAAGTGGCCAAATTGTGCAGCTTTAATTTGAAGCTATATTTCTAGAAGTTATTTTTAATCTCCTGCACTTAAAAAAAGTATTTTTCTATATTATTTGACACATTTAGATAATAGAGTTTTCATTCTGGTGAATTACAGCTGAATTTGTTTACAGTTTTTACGTCAGTGTTGTTGTTGTTGTTGTCGTAAGTTCATCTGATTAATCATGATGGTACAAGAGATAATTGTTGTAAAAATGTAACAAAAACATACATTTGTAATAACTAGTAAACCATGTGGAGCTGAGGCCTCTCTGACTGAAGCAGGTAGAGGTGGTGTCGCTGGGCTGCTTCTCTCTGAGCACGTTACCTCAGAAGTGTTGCATGTGTTTGTGGATAGTGTTGTACAATTTATTACATTTGTTATGGGAATGTTGACTATTGTTTCATTACTTTGCTACCTAACATGACTTAGCTGGTAAAGGTGAGGCGAGAGAGGAAGTGAGTGTTTCAGACGAGCGACATGGAAGACGGTGTTTGTACCAGCCGGCGGCAGCAGAGATGGTTCTGTATGTAGATGGTTCTGTATGTAGATGGTTCTGTATGTAGATGGTTCTGTATGTAGATGGTGCTGTATGTAGATGGTGCTGTATGTAGATGGTTCTGTATGTAGATGGGTCTGTATGTAGATGGTTCTGTATGTAGATGGTTCTGTATGTAGATGGTGCTGTATGTAGATGGTGCTGTATGTAGATGTTGCTGTATGTAGATGGTGCTGTATGTAGATGGTTCTGTATGTAGATGGTTCTGTATGTAGATGGTGCTGTATGTAGATGGTGCTGTAGATGGAGATGGATCCTCGCTGAAGGAAAGGTCAGTCGACCTTGAGTGGTAACGCATCAGAACACGAGATAATTACAGTGCAAAGCCCCTCTCCACCCTTCAACACCCCCCCCCCCCCTCCCCCTTTTGTATATTTGTCTCCGTCAGTGTCTCCGTCAGTGTCTCTGTCAGTGTCTCCGTCAGTGTCTCTGTCAGTGTCTCTGTCAGTGTCTAACCGGGGATATGGATGTCAAGGACGCTGTGCTGCTTGTCTTCCAAAGAGAATCCCATTAAACTCAGGAGTATAATTATACAGTAGATTATCTCCTGCACACACAGACACACACACAAGCGTTGGCACAGAGGGACTAATGCACCAGCACAGAAACACACACAGACTGCTACACAACATAATACTCACCCTATACTAAGGCATTTGAACACACACAAAACCTGTACATACACACACACACACACGTGCACACACTCTCTCTGGTTGCCATGTCGATGTGTATCAGTGTCAGCATCAACAACCTGAGCAGTGTGTTTTCCAGAGCAGTGAGGACGCAGCACAGTGTGAGTCCTCTGTGAACACAACAGCTGCACTGCTCGTTACTGCAGTTACTGTAAAGTCACATGTTGTCATGACGATTGTTTATGTCACTGCTGACATCACCTGGAGTGGCACTGTTTGACTCACTCTCAGGTGTGTTAACTGTGTGTGTGTGTGTGTGTGTGTGTGCGCGTGTGTGTGTGTGGTGCTGCAGTGGGGTTTAGTCGCTGTATATTCTGTTACATAATCCATCCTTCTCAACCACACACACACACACACGCACACACACACACACACACACAGAGAGACAGAGAGACAATCGTCCCTTCATCTATTTTTACCTCCTCTGCACCTTGTCCTTATCCCTTCATCCCACCCTCCGTCCAACTCTTCCTTTTTAATTACCCCTCCTCTTCTCCTCCTCTTCCTCTCTCCATCTCCCTCTGAGTCATCTCCCCTCCCCCCTCTGTCACACCCCCCCCTCCTCCTCTCCTCCCCCTCCTCTCTCCATCTCTCTTGCTCTGCCTCTCCAGTATTTTCTCATTGCTGTGAAAGGCAGAGCGAGCACACACACCCACACACACACACACACACACACACACAAACACACAGACGCAGACAGGCGACAGGTAAAGACAGGAAATCTTCTCTTCCTCTTTTTCCAGTGTTCCTCAGTCTGTTGTTGTTTTTCCTCTTTGATCCTGTATTGATTGGATGTTGCTGCAAGGATGCAGGCGGACTGTGTGTGTGTTTGTGAGTGTGTGTGTGTGTGTGTGTGTGTGTGTGTGTGTCCTCTGATTCCTTCTAAAATGGCTGAGATGTGTGTGTGTGTGTTTATTTGAGCATTTTATGTGAGCAGTGTGTAAGAATTGAGAGGGAAGCGCTTGCGAGTGCTTGGTGTGACTGTGTGTGTGTGTGTGTGTGTGTGTGTGAACATATACAGTATACTGTGTACGGTCTGGATGTAGCCGCGTGTATTAATGTTCCGTGGTTGTTAAACGTGTGCGTTTGATTTCGTTTCATGTATTTGCTCTGGTCCGGCTTTGTGGAAAATGGCAGCTGTGTGTGTGTTTAAATTCTGCCGTATTATTGTCATCGTGTATGTGTAACACTGCCCCCCCCCCCCGTCCCGTGTGTGTGTGTGTGTGTGTGTGTGTGTGTGTGTGTGTGATGATCAGCCTCCTCCCTCTCTTCACCTCCTGTTCTCCAGCCAACAGGGTCATTTAATTATTAATCTCTCCATCTCTCCTCCTCTCTGCATATTTTCACGTCTGTTCATCTTTCTTCTGTCTTGGCTTTGTATTTGATTTGTAAAGAGATCATCTCTTCCTTTATGTGGACTGAGACCCGACTGTGATTAAACTCACTGTTAGTCCAGCTGAAGGATCCAAACCTGATTCCTCTCATTCTCAGAAGAACCTTTGTGTTTACGTTACATTAATGGAACAAAGTGGACGATGTTGTCTCACGAGAGTCACGTTCACTTCCCACACGTCAGATGTTTAAAGCTCAGTGGATGAAACTGGAATAAAACAGACCTGCTCATGGAAGTAAGAAGTGTTTAGACGTGGAGACACACGATGCCTTCACTGACCCACTACACAGTGTTTCAGCATGGAATTAAAACCAAACCTAACATTGTACTTGAAAAAGAAATGTGACAACACATTTGTCTTTATGTATTCATCTTAGATTATGATAGGTTATTATGGTATGTGCTGAACCACCTTCTCTCATGTGGTTTCAGCTCTGCACTTAGAAACCTGTGTGAAGACCCTATGGTCACCAGCCACAGCAGTGTGTGTGTGTGGCTTCCTGTGATGAAGCTCCTGTCAGACATCCACGCATAATATTATTACACCATCTCACCCCTCCTCTCTTCTCCTCTGTTCTCCTCTCTTCTCCTCTCTTCTCCTCCCATCCCTCCCCTCTCTGGCTGCTCCTGTTGAGGAAGTTGTGTTGTTAAATGGGGTTGTGTTGTTAAATGGGGTTGTGTTGTTAAATGGGGTTGTGTTGTTAAATGGGGTTGTGTTGTTTAATGGGGTTGTGTTGTTAAATGGGGTTGTGTTGTTAAATGGGGTTGTGTTGTTGGCGTCAGAGTGTTGAGTGGAACGCGGCTCTCTCCTCTTTCATTTCTGTGTTTACTCTACATTCATATGTTCCTCTCTCTCCATCCTCTGGTCTTTACTCTCTCTGGACACTGATGGTTGACGTATATGTTGTTCTCTTCTCTCTCTCTCTCTTCCTGTCCATTCACTCTCTGCCTGACTCACCCACTCACATGTGGTGTTTTTTTTCTGGCTGGTATATTTTCTGCTGAGCACTGCAGTCCCTGGAAGGTGTGGCGTGGTCTCTCTCTCTCTCTCTCTCTCTCTCTCTCTCTCTCGCTCTCACTCGCTCGCTCTCACTCGCTCGCTGCTGCTGCTGCTGTAGAGCTTACGTAACCCTCAGCAACGTGTCTAAACAGCACAGGGGTGAGAGACACGGAAATGGTGGAGAAAGGTAGTGGTGAGCGAGAGACTGATGATGGAGATGAAAGTAACAAGCTTAAATAAGGAAAAACAAAATGTGAGGAAACATATTGCATGAAAAGAAATCTCGGGATATTCTGGATGAAATCTTTTTGATGAAATCAACAGAAAAATCATTAAGGATTTGAATTCACATTTTTTCCATAATTCTGACATAGTTTCATAAAAAAAATAATAAATCTTCATATTTAACCTTTAATTGTTCCACAGACCAAATAGGTGCCATAGCAAACAATGTTTTCATGCAATCAGCAGAGTGGAGACATGGGAGGAGTGGGAGGAGTGGGAGATGGGATAAGTATCTTCAAGGAGATTGAATCGAACGCAACTGGATTTTTGGTTTTTGCCTTTTTGAAGACGTTTCACCTCTCATCCAAGAGGCTTCATCAGTTCATGCTCGCTGACTAGGCTGAGACTAGTCAGCGAGCCTAGTCATGCTGATGAAGCCTAGCATGAACTGATGAAGCCTCTTGGACTGATGTAAATATATAGATAGAGTATCGATGTAAAGTTACCTATTTACTGTTTATATTTACGTAGAATGTCACAATAACTGGCACACGTATGAACCAGTATAATAGATACATGTATTCAAGATAAGATGTAAACTATGTAAACAAAGGAGAGGATGAAAATACTGTCGACCTGAAAAACTCATTCCGTTTCCAACAGTCGGACTTCACTGCTGATGAGCAGATGCTGACCCAGTAAACAAATCACTCTGGCTGAGCATCAGCAGGTTTGGACTGACACCGTCAGCATGGACACTGGTCACATGGTCACTGAGCCTCTGACACGCAGAGTGTCAGCTGATGTTCTGGCCGGGGTGACTGTTGCAGGCCTGTCTGATTGGTGCAGAGACATGATGAGGAGAGTTTCTGATGATGCTGATGCTGCTGGTGCTTCACCCTCAGGAGATGGAGTTTGGAAACTGCAGCACTTCAGGGTGGGGCTCCATAAAACAGCACAGACAGAGCGAGGGAGAATGAAATGAGGCCAGTAGAGAAAATCACCCACCCCTCAGCCCTCTCTGACTGAGAGTGTGAGCGACGTTCCTGCACATCCTGCTGACGCTCTCGTCCCAGCTGCGACTCCAAACAGGAAGAAGATGTGAATAAGCACAAACCTGGTGCGAGGGGCTCCACTTCAGAAAGATCAGGGATGGTGTGACGACAGGAGGAGAGACGTTGTGTTGAATGTTTTTACATTAGCAGAGGGGTCAGAGGTCAGCCCTGTCATAGGCTCTCGGCCGGCTCCCTGACGTGGCGAGTTGAACCATTAATAATGAAATATTGTTATTAACTATCTAACGAGTCAGAACACTGTGAAATGTTTCATAGATCATCGATGCCTCTTTGCGGTGCAGAGTCACAATGAGGGAGAAAAGAAAAGCCTGCGTGATGAAAGGGGAGGAGTCAGGGAGCAGAGAGCCACGTTCAGCTCCGCCCACATCAGGAAACTGTTCATCCAGCACAGAGGGCGACGATCAGGCCTCTTCTCTGACATATCGTTGCAACACTGTGTGTCTGCCGTATCAATGAGGGGCGGGGGGGGGGGAGGGGGGGCTCCACCCACAGCTTCAGATGTTTGAGTTCAAATCTCTCTCTACGATGTAGCAAATTGTTGTCGGTTGCCAGGACGATGTGTGTGTTTGTGTGGGAACTTGTGACTCGCTGGTGAATTTATACCGTTTTCAGTGTAACTATCAAGCATATACAACGCATCATCACGCACACACACACACATACACACACATACATCAGTTTATGACGGTGTTTGTCTCTCAGGATGTCGATCGTCAGCATCGTTGCCAGGGAGATCCTGGACTCCCGGGGAAACCCCACTGTGGAAGTGGACCTGCGCACAGAGAAAGGTGATGGTCACTGAGCCTGTCTGCAAATACGACAAAACCTGAAGAAAACCTCATGTTATCGTGTCACAAACCTGTCGTCCACGCACTGACATGTCTGTTGTAACGCTGAACTGTTGCTGACAGCTAATGACCTTCATTTGACCTCTGCCCAGTTCCATCATTTAACATTTATTGTAAAAATCAAATTAAAACTTGGCTGAAAGTAAATCTGAAACCTACATATTATTATTATTATTATTATTATTATTATTATTATTACATATGTGGTGCATATTCCTCAGTACCTTTAATAGTTATACAACAAACTGTGTATGTGTATGTGGTGTGCAGTTGTTGTGTTCCTCATATAGGCAGTGTCTGTGTGTATCTGTGTCTGTGTGTCAGGTCTGTTTAGGGCTGCTGTGCCCAGCGGAGCATCCACAGGTATCTATGAAGCACTGGAGCTGCGGGATGGAGATAAGAGCCGCTACAAGGGCAAAGGTATGAAAACCAGCGAGTCCTTCAGCTCCTGGAGTCGTTAGTCCCACTTTAACTTCAACTTTAAGGTGAAAAGCTCTGCTTTGAAGCGTAGACCTTGTTTTCATATGTTCCTCATTCTGACTGGTGTCATTTGCTCTGGCGTCCAGGTGTGCTGAAGGCTGTGGGACACATTAACGAGACTCTGGCTCCAGCTCTCATCGCCTCTGTAAGTCAACAAACATCTCCACTCCACAACATCTCCATCACCGTGTTTCCAGCTTTAACCTCTCTGTGAAAGGTCATCTCAGAAAGGTCGAGTCTCACAGACGCAGTCAGGTGTTAAAGGCCTCTCCTCTCAGCCGATTTGGTAAAAACAGGCATCAGAGACTCAGTTAGAGAAGTGGAGAAGCCGTCCGTCTCCCCAGCAACACTTTTCCATGAGCTCCTCTCCTGGGAACAAGCTGTTTTCCGACAAACAACACGCCGCTCCGTCTGACTGCTGACGCACACTGTCTCAGGAAGAATCTGATGTTAGGAACCTCTGTCGGTCCGTCTCCCCGTCTCAGCCGTAGCGGTTTAACCCAGTCGCGGTGACCCACTGGTTGTGTACTTGTGTGTCTGCAGGGCATCAGCGTTGTGGAGCAGGAGCAGTTGGACAACATGATGATCGAGATGGACGGAACAGAAAACAAATGTACGTTCACACAGCAATGTTCTGGTCGTCTGCCAGGAGACATCAGACGTCCTTTACTACTTTAAAACACCAAACATTTCTGCTGTGCACAGAAAGAGTTTATTGACCTGAGGTCATTTTCTGTCAAACAGCTCAGTTTGGGGCGAACGCCATCCTCGGGGTGTCTCTCGCCATTTGTAAGGCCGGCGCAGCGGAGAAAGACGCCCCCCTCTACCGCCACATCGCCGACCTGGCTGGAAACACAGAGCTGGTGCTGCCGGTTCCGGTCAGACGCACGTCCATTCTCTTCTCTAGAACCCATCAGATCAAACAAATGTAACAATGACGGTGTGTGAAGATGATCAATCTCCTGTCCTGTCCTGTCCTGTCCTGTCCTGTCCTGTCCTGTCCTGTCCTGTCCTGTCCTGTCCTGTCCTCATCAGGCCTTCAACGTGATCAATGGAGGATCTCATGCTGGAAACAAACTGGCCATGCAGGAGTTCATGGTTCTTCCTGTTGGAGCCGAGTCTTTCAAGTAAGAGTTTATCCATCTTCATAAACTCTCGCATATTTTGTGTCTTTACTTTCTTTAATTTTATGCAGCTCTTGATCACAACTCATTCTGTGAACCAGTTTGTACCAGTTAATTGTCATATCTGGGTGTCCATGTGTCTCCTCTCCCTCCCTCTGTGTGTGTGTGTGCGTGTGTGTGCGTCAGGGAGGCGTTGAGGATAGGATCAGAGTTGTACCACACACTGAAGGGGGTGATTCAGGAGAAATATGGCCAGGACGCAACCAACGTGGGAGACGAGGGCGGATTTGCTCCCAACATCCTGGAGAACAGTGAAGGTGACGCCTCTCTAACCTCGACTGATGTTTATTTAGCGAGACGCGTGACACTGTCCCTGATGTAATGAGACTTGAACTGCCTGCAGCTCTGGACCTGCTGCAGACGGCCATAGAGAAGGCCGGCTTCACAGACAAGGTGGTCGTCGGGATGGACGTGGCCGCCTCCGAGTTTTACCGCGAGGGCAAATATGACTTGGACTTCAAATCCCCAGCGGACCCAGAGAGACACATCACTGCAGAGGAGCTGGCTGACATCTACCAGGGCTTCGTCAACAACTACCCAGGTGGAGACGCGACTTTACACTTCCCAAAAAAAACCAACTTCAAAACAACAACAACAACAACAAACTCAGCTCTCCTCTCCTGTTCTCAGTGGTGTCCATCGAGGACCCGTTTGATCAGGACGACTGGGAGGCCTGGTCTCGTCTCACGGCCCGGGTGGGGATACAGATCGTCGGGGACGACCTGACGGTGACCAACCCCAAGAGGATAGAGAAAGCTGCGGAGGAGCGAGCCTGCAACTGCCTGCTGCTCAAAGTCAACCAGATCGGCACCGTCACCGAGGCCATCCAGGCGTACGTGCACTTTGACCTCCATGACCTTTAGAATAACAGTAATCAAACTTTATTTAATCCCACAAGGGATTCAATAAATGTCCATGTACATGATACACGAGTATATGATCACACACATGCAGAGCAGTGAGCAGCCATGTTAGGCGCACTGCGGAGCACATTAGAGGGTTAAGGGCCTTGCTCAAGGGCCCAAGGTGATGGGCAGTGGTGGAGAGATTGTGGTGCTTCACCCAAATCAGCCAGTATGGGTTTCGAACCAGCGACCTCTTGATCTCAAGCTCGCCTCCCGGGAGAAGGAGATATTAAGAAGTATATGAACGTCTGGAAGAAAATAATTAGTTTTAGTGGAACAAACAGCTGCTACTGTTACCATGGTAACCGACAGCCGGACAGGAAGTGAGAGTATGATTATTTTTTTTTTAAATCTTCATGTGATATGATGATGATATGATGATCGGATATGGTCTCCTTTCCGTGTCTCAGGTGCAAACTGGCTCAGGCCAACGGTTGGGGTGTGATGGTCAGCCATCGCTCGGGGGAGACAGAGGACACCTTCATCGCCGACCTGGTGGTTGGCCTGTGCACCGGACAGGTACACACACACACACACACACATACATGTTTGTTCATCTTGTTTGTGAGGACCTCTGCACAGTAAGTTCAACCTCACCCTGATTTTCTCAGGTCTCAACGTCACTCTGATGTTATGACATGTGACCACAATGACTGTTACAATAACTGTTATGACATGTGACCACAATGACTGTTACAATGATCGTTATGACATGTGACCACAATGACTGTTACAATAACTGTTATGACATGTGACCACAGTGTCTCACATCATGGTTCTGCCTGAGGTTTGTCCACATGACCAAACACAGCTGTAACAACAACATGCCTCATGTGTTCAGCTCCAGAACAGCATGATGGAAAATACAACTTCACCCCCCCCCCCCCGAAAATACAACTTCCCCCCCCCCCCCCCCCTCTCTGTCACAGATTAAGACCGGCGCCCCCTGCAGATCCGAGAGATTGGCTAAGTACAACCAGCTCATGAGGTCCGTACACTGTCTCTCTAAAACATTTTCACTGTTCTGTTCAAATCCTCAGCTCAGATTCATTTCAGTGTAAACGAGACAAACGGAAACAGAATAATGAGCAGTCTTTTTTCTCTTCTCTTCTCTCCTCTCCTCTCCTCTCCTCTCCTCTCCTCTCCTCTCCCCTCTCCTCTCCTCTTCTCTCCTCTCCTCTCCTCTCCTCTCCTCTCCTCTCCTCTCCTCTCCTCTCCTCTCCCCTCTCCTCTCCTCTTCTCTCCTCTCCTCTCCTCTCCTCTCCTCTCCTCTCGGCAGGATTGAGGAGGAGTTGGGTGACCAGGCTCGCTTCGCAGGTCATAACTTCAGGAACCCTAGCGCACTGTGAAAACAGACGCACAGATGAATGAACCCGACACTCACTCACACACACACACACATTCACACACACACACACACACATGCACGATAAACAAGGAATGAGCCATGTACAAAGAAAACCACAGCATCATAAAAAAAAAAACGTATGCGCAAAAGAGCCAAGTTAATAAAAAAGGTAGAAATATGCACTGGACTAAAAAACGGGAAGGTGATGCTGTGCGCACACACACACACACATACACACCCTCTCCTCTCCTCTCCTCTCCTCTCCTCTCCTCTCCTCTCCTCTCCTCTCCTCTCCTCTCCTCTCCTCTCCTCTCCTCTCCTCTCCTCTCCTCTCCTCTCCTCTCCTCTCCTCTCCTCTCCTCTCCTCTCCTCTCCTCTCCTCTCCTCTCCTCTCCTCTCCTCTCCTCTCCTCTCCTCTCCTCTCCTCTCCTCTCCTCTCCTCTCCTCTCCTCTCCTCTCCTCTCCTCTCCTCTCCTCTCCTCTCCTCTCCTCTCCTCTCCTCTCCTCTCCTCTCCTCTCCTCTCCTCTCCTCTCCTCTCCTCTCCTCTCCTCTCGGCAGGATTGAGGAGGAGTTGGGTGACCAGGCTCGATTCGCAGGTCATAACTTCAGGAACCCTAGCGCACTGTGAAAACAGACGCACAGATGAATGAACCCGACACTCACTCACTCACACACACACACACACACACACACATGCACGATAAACAAGGAATGAGCCATGTACAAAGAAAACCACAGCATCATAAAAAAAAACGTATGCGCAAAAGAGCCAAGTTAATAAAAAAGGTAGAAATATGCACTGGACTAAAAAACGGGAAGGTGATGCTGTGCGCACGGACACACACACACACACATACACACAAACACATGCACAGAGAACGCTGATGCAACACGCTCACGCACATGCAGGGAAATATTATCAAAGTAAAACTTGTAAGCCAGACACTGCACTGTTACTGTGGCTGAGCAGACAGAGCTGCAGAGAGGTTCTCAGATGTTCCTGAATCCTGTCCACTGAAGCACGAGACAAAACCGTTACAGGGACTGAGCAGAGACACAAACTACACAAACACCTGAAGAGCTGTGTCACACACTCACCTGAACACTGACACACCTGCACACACACACACACACAGACACACACAGACACACACCTCTGTCCGCTCCTTTTCCCTGTTGTGTTGGATTCTGTTGGAAAACTCTTTGTCTTCCCACTTTTCATGACTTATTCTTTATGCTCCAGCGTCTCCGTCTCCGTCTCCGTCCTGAAGAGACAAACCCCTGAGCCTGTGTGTTCCCGCAGTTCCACCTGAATGTCCATTAACCCTGTCTGAGAATTCTAAAAAAAAATAAACCAACCGATCGCTTGTTATTGAAAATAATGTGTGAAATAAAAGATGATGGTAATTTACAGATTCAGTGTGATGTTCTTGTTTTGTGTGTTTGTTGTCCTGCTCCTGGTTTTATTTTTCATTTCCTGTTTGAGTGAATGACAAACTGACCTGTCCTCTCACAGCAGGACGCACAACATCAGTGGACATTGTCCCGAGGACTTTCTGCTTTGCTCCGGGACGACGTGGCGTCCATTTTGTAAGTTGTGAAACTCAACAATTAAGCATCGGAATGTTTTGGGCGTGGCTTTGACATGATTGATTGACCTTATGGTCCTTACTCTCTCATTAAGCTCCACCCACAGCTTCCATAGCTCCACCCCCTCATCCAGATATGGTTTCTTGTGGTTTACGAGACCAGGATGTCACCGTCCACATTGACGCACACGTATGAACACACACTCTGACCTGGAGTTAATGCAGAATCCTAGGTTTATTATAAAGTTTTTCTTTTGACAGAGAAACTGCACACCTGTGACGTAGCAGCTCTTTTCGGCTGTGTTACGTCATCATCACATCCTTATGCCGACACAGGACACAAGAGCAGCCATCTTGGATCAGCGGCTGCTCATTGTTCGCAGTGGATCCAAGATGGAGGCCGTACCATAACCGTACATTTACACTCTAGATATGAGCAAGGATAAACAAAAGAGAAAAAAAAAGAAAGACACTGTACATCAACTCTTCATTCTAATATCAAGTTCAACTATAAAATGGAAATAAATGTACAGATCAACCTTTGCTCTAAACAAGTGCAGCTCCGAGATCTGAATCAAAATAAACATGTGACGCTACAGTCTCACTGCCTGTACTCTCCTCCTCCTCCTCACTGTCAAACGTCTACGTGTCTGATTGACTTTCTGCATCAGAGGGGGTTTTCTCTTCATTAATCACTTTGAATATTTGCTAGTTTTACATTGTCAGATTTTCTGTGGCCACAGTGAGACGCATCGTTCCCTGTTTCCCTGACTCCACTCATTCACAGCCTCGCTTTATTTGCATACGGGAATGATGAGGAGGAAGAGGAGGAGAGAGACAGGGCTCCAACACATCTCCTCCAACCGCCATCTTTCCTCCACCCCCCCCCCACCCCTCCTCCTCCTCTCCTCCTCCACCTCTGTGACGCCTCAGTTCCACAGTTTGAGGAAACTGTCCCAGGATCCTGTGCAGACTCCCATTCCATCTGCAGGAACGCCAGTGCAGCTCACCCTGTTGTCATGGCCGGACAGCACGCCTGCAGGGAGGAAACAAAGGTAAGGAAAGGAAACAAGTGCAGAGGAGAGGACATCATGGTTCTGTGTGTTGATGGGATTCATGTTTTATGATGTTACCTGCTTTGTGTCGTCTTGTATGAAAAATTGATTGGTTGGTTGATTGATTTATTGGTTGGTTGGTTGGTTGGTTGGTTGATTGATTGGTTGGTTGGTTGATTTATTGGTTGGTTGGTTGATTTATTGATTGGTTGGTTGGTTGATTGGTTGAATGATTTATTGATTGGTTGGTTGGTTGATTTATTGGTTGGTTGATTTATTGGTTGGTTGGTTGATTGATTTATTGGTTGGTTGGTTGGTTGGTTGGTTGATTGATTGGTTGGTTGGTTGATTTATTGGTTGGTTGGTTGATTGGTTGATTTATTGATTGGTTGGTTGGTTGATTGGTTGAATGATTTATTGATTGGTTGGTTGGTTGATTTATTGGTTGGTTGGTTGGTTGATTGGTTGATTGGTTGATTTATTGATTGGTTGGTTGGTTGATTGGTTGAATGAGTTATTGATTGGTTGGTTGGTTGATTGATTTCTTGATTGGTTGATTGGTTGATTGATTTCTTGATTGGTTGGTTGGTTGTATAAAACTGACATTACTCACCGACTTTCTCTCCCTTCAGCGAGTCCCAGATGTGGCAGTTGAAGTCGTCGTACCCGGCAAAGATGAGGCGCCCTGAGTTGGACAGGGCCAGAGACGTGACGCCGGCGTTCAGGCCTGAGTCTTGGTAGCTGATCACTTCCTGGTCAGCGCGCAGGTCGTACATCTTGCAGGTGCAGTCGTCAGAGCCCGTCATGATGGCGTTTCCGCTGGGGAAGAACTGCGGAGACAGAAATTCACTGTTTGACGTGCAGCGTCTTAATCGGGTGTAAACGGGCGTAAAGGGTCAGTGTGGCGTGTTTGCAGGATCCTCACAGCGATGGCGTTGATGTCACTGGTGTGTCCGCTGAACGTCTGTTTGCAGGCTCCTTCTCTCACGTCCCACAGTTTGGCCAGAGAGTCGCAGGCTCCGGAGATGAAGGTGTTCATGTCGGGGGACAGAGCCAGCGACATGCAGTCGCCAATGTGGTTGGTGAAGATCACCTTCTGCTTCCCGGTCTCCAGGTCCCACAGGCAGCTGGTAGGAGGAGGAACTCCTTTTATATTCATTTCTTTTCTATCAGGACAGTTTGTGAACTTCCCCACAAAGCGTTCTGACGTACAGTTCCACCTGTACCTGTTGTCTCACCTGGGCGTCATGTTGTTTTATAGTGATGTACATTGATCTAGAACTCATCTGTACATCACTGATGGTAGTTTGGCGTGACATGTACATACTGGGTTTGGTGCTGGCGTCATGTGCGTCAGAGCGATGTGTGATACTCACCAGGTGGTGTCGCCAGAGGCAGTCAGGATCTCAGTGTCGCTGAGGAAACGGCAGCAGGACAGGTAACCTGAGAGGGAGAGAGGAAGAGTTCGCTCATTTGTCATTTGTCCAACCATCAGTCCACCTTTATCTCCATACCTGTCCCTCTCCTCAGTGTGTGTGTGTGTGTGTGTGTGTCCTGCTCACCTGTCTGTGTGTGTGTGTGTCCTGCTCACCTGTCTGTGTGTGTGTGTCCTGCTCACCTGTCTATGTGTGTGTGTGTCCTGCTCACCTGTCTGTGTGTGTGTGTCCTGCTCACCTGTGTGTGTGTGTGTGTGTGTGTGTCCTGTTCACCTGTGTGTGCGTCCAGCTCCCTGAGGGTCTTGGGGCTGGCAGCCTTGATGTTGTACACTGTGCACATGTTGTCCAGACCACCACTGGCCACCAGGTTCCCAGAGGGGGCGAAGGCGACGCTCATCACCCAGGCTGATTTTAGAGGGACAGCGACCAGCTGGAAGAACAAGTCAGGTTCACACACACACACACACACACACACACACACATGCTGTAAACAGTGTAGAATCCAGTGGCGTGAGTCTTTTGTAGTTTGTGTGTCAGGTAGACAGAGCTGAGCGGAGACGTGCGGCTGTGATTCACCTTGTTTCCTGTGAAGGTGTCCCACACCAGAAGCTTTCCGTCCTGCGATGCACTGACCATTTGCCTGTGAGACAGACGACATCACCTGAACGAACCGAGTCTGACATGTTCTTCACAGTGAACCACCGTGAGTGAAGCTCAGCCAGTGAAGCTCACGCTGCCTCAGTGCAGTGACTCACCTGGAGTCAGCTGACCAGTGCATGGCATAGATTTTGGCCAGGTGACCTTTGAGTGTCTTCCTGAGCTTCAGCTGGACTCGGCCCACTGAGGACACACCCCCTGCCGCCGCTGACATGCTGCTGTCATTTACACCCTTACGTGCCGACTGGTGTGTGTGTGTCGGGGGTGGGGGGGTGGAGCATGGTAGAGAGGACAGAGAGAGACAGAGAGAGAGAGAGAGAGAGAGACAGATGGTATCATGCGGAGTCTTCTGTACTTCTGTTTGTTACATTATCAGTATTACTGCTGTACACGTGATTGATAACTGATCGGTCAATATGTGTCAGGTAGGAGGAAGAGAACTGTGACACAGAGAGGAAATGAAATGATAACGTTTCATTTCAAAGAATTCTTCTGATTACTGCGGAGAAGCGAGAAGACGATTCAGACTTTTGGCTCCTTGTACTTTATTACAGTTCAATAACTGTTCCACACAGATCCTCTTGCCTCATTGTGATAATGGACCACTTCGACCTTGTATTTCACCAGCAGGGGGCGCTCTCACCTCAATCTGTGCACGGAGGCCATCGCACTCCTTTTTCAGTTTATCCATTTCAGCCTTCTCAGCTGCCATGGCGATAGCTGCTGTGCTCGGGGGGGTTACTGACGGTCAGGAAAGACGCGACTCTAAAAAAAAGAAGAGGAAGAAGAAATGAAACAGGAGTTTAAACGTTTCTGTTGAACGAGTTCTACAGGAGTTACACCAACAGGTGATGTGAGGAACTGCAGCGTGTTGCCTGTAGACCTGTGGACCTGTGCACCAGCGGCGCCTGCTGGTCATCGCGGCGACAAGGTGGCGTCTGGAGCAGAGATTAGACTCACACCTGAGAGCTGTGACGTCATGAGCAGTGAGCAGTGAGGAGAGAAGGAAGAGGGGACGAATGGGCAGAGGAGAAGGATGAAAAAGAAAAAGATCATGGAGATGGACAGAAGTGGAGAAGAGGGAGTGAGACAGACGCTTGTGTTGTGATGTGTAAAGTCAAAGATGTCTCACTGGGGAATGAAAGGTGGTGGAGGAGTCTAAATCCTGACCGGAGATCTGAGGGGAAGCTTTACCACCACAATCTCCTGTCATCCGATTACTGACTGCTCTTTACCTCGGGATCAGGGAGAGAGGGAGAGAGGGAGAGAGGGAGAGAGGGAGAGGGAGAGGGAGAGAGGGTGATGGGGGAGATGGGGGAGATGTGGAGATGTGTCTCCGGCAGCTTCCACCTGTAAAGGTCCTAATGAGACCTCAGATGTGTCTCATATGAACCTCAGCTCCAGAGCTGAGACGCGTCTCTGCCCGTTAGAGAGACCAGAGCTTCAGCCTGCTTCAGATCACCTGAGGCACCAATCCTCTTTGGCAGCTTCTGGACAATCCACAGATCATCTCCAGAGGCTTCAGAGGAATCATGACAGGACATGGACGCAGCCAGGACTTATAACGACCAAATATTCAGCTCACACGTAGAAACTGTGCAGCGGCGTCCAGACGGAGCAGGAGAAGAAAAAAAAGTGTCGCCTCACAAAAGCAAAGTGTCCTCAGAGCAGATGGAGATGATCTTCACCAACATGAAGAAAGAGTCACATTACAGACACATCAACACAGAAACTCACCTTTCTACACTGTGGCTCCTGCTCCCTCCGCTCCTGCTCTCAGACTCCTTCACCTCTGATGGGCTTCTTCACGTCCCACACTCCTGGAGCTCCTGACGGACACGCTGGCTCCTCCGATGCTCCTCCGAGGCAGAGTGCCTGTGAAAAACTCTCTCTTTCTGTGCCCCTTCCTCCACAGTGAGGGACAGATGAGGATTGGAGGGGATGAAGGAGATAAGGGATGAAGGGATAAAGCTCAGAGATAGAAATAGAGAGAGAGAGAGAGAGAGTCAAGGAGACAGAGAGACGGGCAGAGGGAGCGAGTAAAACGGATTGGAGGGAGAGGAATCAGGTTATGAGGTCAAAAGACGAGGAGGTGAGGAGAGGAAAGGAGAGAGGAAACAGGTGGAGGTGAAATGTGAGAATATGAGAAGGTAAAGAATGTGAAGGTCTGCAAACACAGGTGAGGGAGAGAAAGTAAAAATGAGATTTATCATTATTATCATTATTATCATTATTATCATTATCATTATTATCATCATTATTATTATTATTATTCTAACTGCTGTGCTGCTGTGACTCAGCTCAGGTGAATGAGCTTCAGAAGCAGCGACGACACAACAGGTGACTCAATGAAGGATTAATGAGCCCCTTCCCCAAAATATAACATTATAACATATACTTACATACACACACACACACACACACACACACACACACACACACATATATATACATATCAAATATTCAAGTTCTCTGTGTGTGTGTGTGTGGCTGCAGGTGGGACAGTGTGAGGAGGAGGAGGCTGCCAGGGACCAACTGGTTTGTCAGAGCTAATGAGCTGAGCACAGTTAATCGGGCTCTAATGGGATATCCGGGGAGCAGCGATCTCGTTAAGGAATTAGAGCGGGTCAGGCCAAACCTGCGTCACAGCGAGGAGAGCGAGATGAAAAGAAAAGATCAAGAATCAAAACGCACTGTTTTTTCCTTCACGTGAAACATGAAGTGTTTCTCTATAATACCAGTTAATACCAGTTTACGTGAACAGAGAGGGTGAAGCCTTGTTTTTATCATTATATAAAGTTCTATTTTAAAATAACTGACAAAACGTAAACACATTTATCTCATGATCAGGATTTTCTTCTATGTCTCTGATGTATTTAATGTTGTGTTTCATCCTCATCCACAAGGTCCTGCTGGTTTCAACACCATGCTCCGCTCTGTGACAGCAGCTGTATATATGAGTGAGTCTGAGTCAAAACCCTTTTCCATTGATGATGATGGTGATGATGATGATGATGATGATGATGATGATGATGATGGTGATGATGATGGTGATGATGGTGATGGTGATGGTGATAGTGATGGTGATGATGATGATGGTGATGATGATGATGGTGATAGTGATGATGATGGTGATGATGATGGTGATGATGATGGTGATGATGATGGTGATGATGGTGATGATGATGATGGTGATAGTGATGATGATGGTGATGATGATGGTGATGATGATGATGATGGTGATAGTGATGATGATGGTGATGATGATGGTGATGATGATGATGATGATGGTGATGATGGTGATGGTGATAGTGATGGTGATGATGATGATGGTGATGATGGTGATGAGGGTGATAGTGATGATGGTGATGATGGTGATGATGGTGATGGTGATGGTGATGGTGATGGTGATGGTGATGGTGATGATGATGATGATGATGATGGTGATGGTGATGATGATAATGATGATGGTGATGATGATGATGATGATGATGGTGATGATGATGATGATGGTGATGATGGTGATGGTGATGATGATGATGATGGTGATGATGGTGATTACTGTGCAGTTTGAGATGCAGCCTCTAGTGTTTCTCGTCCTCAGGAAACAGGACATGAGCGTTGGTCACAAAGTTTAGTCTGGTTGTTGTTGTTGTTGCCCAGCAGGTGGCGCTGCTAACACAGACAACATGGACGTGTGTAGTTCACAGAAAAGGGGGAGACAAGGTCATCATGTTTACACCATCCAATACAACATGGAGACCTTTCACAATAAAACTCAGTATTACTGGTCGACCACGTGTTTATGTGTATATAAATACTGACTTGTCTTCTCTGCCTTTTAGAATGAGACAAAGGCTGGTGGAAAGGACAGTGGACTCCTCTGCCCTGTGTCTGCTCAGGTCAGGTCACCTGGTGACACGAGTCTTGTCCTCTGTGGTTGGATGTGGACTCTGCTGAGACTCTGTGTGGCTCTGTAATCTGCTCTAATGAGGATGGACAGACGAGGGCGAGTCGACTTCCTGACTCAACTGCCTGAGCTAACGAGCTCAGAGGACACGGCCCAGCAGAACCACCTCTACCCGCCTCACTGAGAGGCCTCGTGGCCACGGACAGACAGGAAGTGAGTAGATGACAAAGAAAATTAATCCTCTTTTACTTTAAACCATGTTTTACGTGTTCAAATAGGAAAAGTGTTTTTATACAATAACCGAGTTTGTTGTCGTCTCGACCACAGACGTTATTTCAGTTGCTGACGAAGGCATATTTTGATTTTCTTTTGTAAAGTCTCGGTTTCACATCTGAACTGAGACTTCATGTGTTTTTAACAGCAAAATCAGATCGATATAAAAAAACACATCTCTGTTTCAAGCATCCATTTATTTGATCTGATGTGTGTGTGTGTGTGTGTGTGTGTGTGTGTGTGTGTGTGTGTGTAACCCACACTCTCCCACCACTCAGTTAACAAACTGACTGAGAAGCCAGTTCAGAACATAACAACATGTTTTATATTCAAACCACAGAGCAAAGTCAGGTTGGTTCACGAGATGTTAGAATAAAAACAGAACTGCGGCAGCATCGCAAACGTTAGCGGGAATAAAAGACTGAACAGAAATGAAGGAGAAACATGTGGAAACAGTTTCTGTGTTGGTTTCTGCAGGAGGTAGACGTCTGCTCAATCAGTAGCAGTTCCAGCACGGACAGCAGGGGGCAGCAGATACAACAACGTGTACATATAAAGTGATGAATCGGTGCAGACTCATACTGTGACAGACTTGTGTGTCTGTTCCTGAAGAGCAGCTCAGTAGAAGAAATACACTGTGGAGAAGGGACAGACATTTACACTAAAAATAAGCACTGACATCAGGAGACCTGTAGGTGGCAGGTCATTGTGTTTTTCGTTAATTCATATTTGCATTTATAAGTAAGTAAATAAACATGATGATAGTGTGGTGTATGACTGTGATACTTACAGAAGACAACTCCAACACATATAACGCCGATAACTGCCATGATGATCATCATCTGGAAGAAGAACAGACATCACACTGAAACGTGTGTGTGTGTGTGTGTGTGTGGGGGGGTGTCATGATGGGCAGAACTGAGTAGTTTTGTTTTATTTATTGTAAAAAAAAAAACAAAAGACAAAAAGCATCAATAGGTTTTGATTTGTCATAAATCACAGCTGTACTTTTATTAATAAGTGATTTGTGATGTAACTCTACGGTGGGTGGAGTTACATCACAAATCACAGCTGGCTCCTTAATCCCAACGCTCACTAATCCAGATTGGGATTTTTCTCTCTCTCTGGCTTCCTGGTTGCCTTTAAGCCTCTTCTCGTTATGTGAACGACGGATCCTGATTGGTCAGCATGACTCTGCTCTGTGTGTCCACCAGGGGGTGGAGTCTGATGATCTGCTGCAGAGATGACCATGGCTGACATCTGATGATCATTCAGACCAACACTCCATCACAACAGCAGCAGCAGCCTGGACTGTTAACACAGTGTGACCTCTGACCTCTCTCATCAGCACACGCCTGTTCCTAATAAAGTGCTCAGAGACTGTGATGCTCAGACATCAGAGACACAACACGAGGTATCTGCACCACACTGAGCAGGACTGATGCATGATGGGAAACGACACGTTGGCGCTTACCTTGCAGTTTTTCCACCAGTACTTGTTCTTGAGTTTGGCGGCACTGCTCTCGAACTGCGAGGCTCCGGCCTGCAGGGCGTCCGCCCGGTCGTCCAGCTCAGACAGCTTCTGGTCTCTCTCCAGGACTTTGTCCACGTTCACACGCATGATGTCCACCACCTGAGGGACGAGACAACAGTCGGCCACTCTGCTGGAGGCCAGTGCAGGAACAGGAAGTGCATGTGCGGGACTGTTTTGCCTTGTGCTCAGCGTGTCACTGTCTTTGACCTCAAACTCGTCCTCGTGTCCTCACCTCGTCCACCTGAGCCTGTGTCTGCTGCAGGCGTCTGTTGCTTGTCAGGTTCGGGGCTGCAGCTGAGGGGCCCCTCTCGCCGTCTGGGGCCCCGGACGTTCCTGGAGTCCCTGCTGCCTCCGGAGTTGACCTGCGGTGATGCATGAGCACGATGAACGAGCTGAGACACAACAGCTCATTAAAATATGAAACATAAGGAATGTTGACTAACGTCATACGTCATCTACCAGGCTGTAGCAGCACAACAACAACAACAACAACAACAACAACAACAATAACAACAACAGGTACCTTATGTTGTTGTAACTCAACATTTTGCCACTTTATCTTTTCATTTCATAGTTATTGTTTCTACATTATTTTAGCTACTAAACTATAAAAGAATATTTTGGTACAAATACTGCTGTACTTTACTGTTTTTTTTAACTTTGAAAACAAACTGGTGCACAATTTTACAACTGAAACTTTACAGCACTTGTTATCGAGTATTTCCTTTCTAGTTTTATTGTTTTCATGTTTGCATTGTTGTGCAACAGCAACAGTTTCCACGTTTTAATATTGCTACTTTAACATTCCTTTTTATCAAGTATTTTCATGTGTAGTATTGCTACATTACCTGTAATAGAGTATTTCTGCGCACTGTTGTGTTGCTACAGTTTGAATCATAAGGCCAAACTGTAGTTCAGTAATAGAAACATGACTCATCTCATTTGGCCGTAAAATCAAAGTATCTGAGAGGAAACGTAACTCAATCTAACAACGTTACAAACACACACACACACACACACACACACCTAGATGTGTGTTTGTGTATGTTTTCCAGAGGTAAATGGAGAGAGGTAACAGGCTGGATTTGACTGATGGAGATACACATAGAGGCAGTAATACCCCACCCCTCCCCCACAAGACGACTACATCACATGAAATACTGGTTTGATCTCCTGTTGAGACAAACTGCAGACTTTGTGTGCGTTTTTAAATCGTGTCAGTGTGTGTCGAGGAGAGGATGGAGACTGGAGCCAGTAGTGATGGACAGTTGTGTTGTGTTGTGCAGGTGTATCAGCTGGTGAGTCAGGGAACAAACAGCATACTCCCGCTGTCTGACAGCTGCAACTCAGACAATCAACACAACACACAAACTCCCTCGTCGCACAAAGGTCAAGAGATGACAAACGACAAACAGCAGAAGGATGTTTGTGTAAAATGACAAACCAGCTGCTGGAGATAAATACTGCGACCACTGATATTTACTGAAAGGTTTATAAATCAAGACAAATGAATGAAGTACTCACATGACGACGACGACAGGATGATGGAGATAATCTGAGTCAGAGAGCGAGTGATGGAGGGAGGGCGAGAGAGCTGCACAGGGAGGGACAGAGAGAGAGAGAGAGACTCCAGATGAATATGAAAGCAGGAGGAGGACTGGAGATGATCTTAAATGACTTTTCGTTGCAAGCAAACAATGATTAACTAACAAACAATTATTTATATGTACACAACAATAACTGGGCCAATATTACTCATTTTAGACCTTGGAGATATTGATGTTTCACAAAAATATTAAAGAATCCAAATTATTCAAACTGTTATTTCTATATTTCTATATTAAAATGGCTTTTTTCTTTAAAAAAAACATCTTGTTGAATTGTTTGTTTACCCTGATTCAGACTTGAGGGAGATAAACGAAAGTCCCGTTTTGAAAATACCAGATCATTTCATGTATTGGTCGGGATAAAGCTGAGCGGAACTTGAACGTCCCACAGCTCAAATGACTACGGGCGAGTTATTTTTACAGGAAGCACCTGAACGTGACAGAGCCCTTCCAGCAGTGTGAGGTAAGAGCCGTTTCTGTTTCCAGCTGCGATTTAACGATTATTGATAATCAAATATCAATCAAATATCAATGTCAGACAGAGATATTCTACACATAGACTGTTTCCATCGTAAAATTAATGTCCGCTAGCCCGCTTCTAGCTAACGGAGCTAACCGGCAGCTGTCAAAACAAACACTTCCTTTAGCTAGCTTACTGCTAGCTTGAATGTTAAACCTGTGCAGACAGTTAGCGCTGTAATTGTGTTTGTGACAAACGATCGTGTTGTTCCCGTGTTTAGTTCAGACTTGTATTAAACAGGCTTTTTGTTTTGGGTGTGTGTCTGGTGGACGTAACTTCTCGTTAGCTGGTGATCTAACTTAGCTAACTGGGTTAGCTAACTTCGTAGGAGTCAACTTTTCAACATAGACATGTTTGCTAATGTTGTCAGCGGAATTATGCGGAAGTGACTGCGTAACTTGTCACTTGAACAACTACAAAACGGTACAAACAAACAGAGTCAATTTGTCCCAAGATAAAAACACCGGCTGTTTTAATCTGACGCTGCAGCCGCAGGTTTCTATGCGGAAGTGATTGAAAAGCAGGAAGGGAGTTACAGAGTGTGAATCACTGCGGGACTGTTGCATTTCATTTTCATACAGACAGAACCACACATGAAATGAAAACTGACATAGATAGATAGATAGATAGATAGAGACATTAAGGTGCTGAACCTTTACTCTCATTGTTTCATAATGAGAGTACAGCTGCAACAATAAGTCAGACACAAACTCATTTTTAGAGTCGCACATCTCTGGTAACCCTGGTGATGTCATGCACAGTCAATGTTTAAAAGCTGTTGTTGTATCTGTAAAGGCTGTCGACTGTGACCATGTATTCTACTATGAGCTGCGATGGGATTATCACAGTGAAGTGAATAATGTGGAAGTGACTGTGTCGTCGTCTGTGCAGACCAGCAGTTCACTTGTCCCTGACTCATCAGAGCGCTGCCACTGCTGCCACCGCTGCTGCCACTGCTGCCAAACGTCCCAGACAAAGACGCAGTGATAAGGCGCAGACCTTTACCATTGTTCCCTGTAGTGAAGCGGCAGCGTGGGTATGCAGGCATCTCTGCGTCCTGTTGGTCACAGGATCTTCAGGATCTGTGTAGCAAACACTGTTTTACACAGTGTCCACTATTTCCATCAGCCGGCTCACACACACACAGTCTGCTACATTGCCACTGAAAACACAGACAGGAGGAAACAGGCTCTCTCCCTCACCTTCCTTCTCCTCTCCCTCGTCTCCTACCTTCCTCTTCCCTCTCTCAGATGCAGACTATAAAGTGCGTTGTGGTTGGTGACGGTGCGGTGGGTAAGACCTGCCTGCTCATCTCCTACACGACCAACAAGTTTCCCTCTGAATACGTCCCCACGGTGAGAACGAGCGTCAACAGCTTATCACAGTGACTGGAACCAGAGGAAAACAGCTGCTCTCTCTCTGTCCATGAACAAGAACTATGTTTTGACAGTAAAGTTGTAATTCAAGAAATGAATTAATAATATTTGATATATTATATGTCTCGTTTGTTAAATGATCATCATAATCAGTAACTGAATCCTAATCTGTCATGATTTACAAACTTCCCACTCATCCCGTCTCCCCCCTCAGGTGTTTGATAACTATGCAGTGACAGTGATGATCGGCGGGGAGCCGTACACTCTGGGACTGTTTGATACTGCAGGTGAAACTCAATTCTGTGTGTAACTTATTAAACCGTGTGTAGATTGGTTTTCTAGTAACGGCAGCAGGAGGCTGTGTTCCAAATCAAGGACCATCTCCTATGGAGGTTATAGGATCCAGCAGTTTGATCCTTTGTGGTCCAGCAAATCCCAGGCTTCACTGAGTGCTGGTTCGGCTAAATGTCCCCTAAAGTGAACACCGCTATTTACGTTTACCTGCTACTGTTTGCTGATAATTTGCGTTGTTGTTGGGGTTTTTTTCAGGTCAGGAGGACTATGACAGACTGCGACCTCTGAGTTACCCTCAGACCGACGTCTTCCTCGTCTGCTTCTCTGTTGTATCGCCCTCGTCCTTTGAGAACGTCAGAGAGAAGGTTTGTTTTATTGATCTCTGACACATTTATAATTAAATATCAGTAATCAAACATTAATATCTGGTTTAGCGTTCTGTTGAGGTAAAATTAAATAGATTTATTCTACAGTGACAAAGAGAATCAATAACTACAGCTGAACATCATTAGACTGAATCTGCCAATGTGTACAATCAGAAATAAATAAATAAATAACCGAAGGAGCTTGTTTGTCTTCACAGTGGGTGCCAGAGATTTCACACCACTGCCCACGGACACCGTTCCTGCTGGTCGGGACTCAGGTCGATCTGAGAGATGACAGCAACACTCTGGAGAAACTGGCCAAGAACAAACAGCGAGCGCTGACGTGTGAGAGCGGCGAGAAACTGGCTCGAGAGCTCAAGGCCGTCAAATACGTGGAGTGTTCAGCTCTCACACAGGTACTGTTCACTAAAAACCTCACTTCAGTCAAATAACAAACAAAGACACAATAAAGTTTGGTCTGAGAAACATGGAAGCAGGAGGAAGTGGAAATGCTTAGTTGTTTTTAGATGTAGTTTAATATCTATTAATCCAATAGTCTGAAACTGTTTTGATTTGCCTGATCAATCACTGTGAGAGACTGGAACCTGTCCGGAGAACCACGAAGCTCAACAGCAAAGTGTCTTTCCATTCTTTTTAAGCATCCACTGCAGCTTTACTACGACTGTATTTCAACTCTGTCCCCTTCAGTAACTCTCTCTGTCTCTTCCGCAGAGGGGACTGAAGAATGTTTTCGATGAGGCCATATTGGCAGCTCTGGAGCCTCCAGACACCAAACCCAAGAAACGCTGTGTCCTGCTATAGATGCTGCGAAAGGACGAGGGAGTGAAGGTGAAGAGAAACCAGGTGGGGTGGTGGGGGGTGGACGTGTTAAACCAGTGCCTTCAGCCGTAGTGATGTAATGTGGGTGTGGTGTTATCATGGACACGGGCTGCATTCTCATCATACATGTGTTTGATATGACAGGAGTTCAACTAACCAGGAAATATGATCATATTATTAATGAGAGGTCACATTCCTGAAAGACACAGTAACTAACCCTGAAGGTGAAATATCTGACACAGCTGCAGCTCTAACCCCTGTGATCCATTTACTGAAAAGGATCTGTCACAAGAATTGATCTGATGTCGGCTCAGCCAACTTTTCTTCCTGACTTAAATAGAGGCAAAATGTTTTTCTTCTTTTTTCTCACATATGCAGTAGTTAATTAGTCCAAAGTGCATATTTGCAGTTTTCTGTTCATGGTGTCCGAAATAATTATTTTTATTGCGTTCTATCAAAACCTTTTCTCCACCAACATGGAGTAAAATGTGCAGTCATAAGAACTACATATGTTTAATGTCAATAAATCAATATGATTTTTAAATCCAATAAATAATCATGTTTCCATGTTGCCGTATACTGTGTCACCTGATGGCACAAAATCAACACAATAATAACAACAATAATAATAATAATAAAGAAAAACTTAAAGAAACACAGTTAATAGAACAACGTCTATGTCCTTTGTAATCGTTTTTTAAACCACAGAAAAATCAAGACATTTCCATATTCGACCACTGCATTAAACACAGTGATCATCGTCATCGTGCGTGTGTGTGTGTGTGTGTGTGTGTGTGTGAACTTCTAGCTACAGCAGACTGTAATATTGCCATTCCTACTTTATTTCATCAAACCAGTCAAATCTTCAAAGCAACAATCAAAAATCAAACCTGACTCTGCTGTTTGACACGAGAGGTGTCAGGTCAGTGACTCTGGTACAGTGGATGTGACCAATGAGCGCCTCCTGGAGGCCCTAAGGGAGAATCTCCTCAATTTGCAGGTTTGTCTGTTATTGCTGTGGCAGTGGCTCATCATCAGTATCTGGCAACATGTATTTTTAAGTTTATTAACCTGGTTCAGTTAAAGGTTGGATAATTAATAATATGTCATAATTTTTCAGTAAAGAGTCTTTTTAATGTTTTGTTCCTGATTGTTGCTGTGTCAGAGTGACAACAGCTCAAATCCTGAAACCCTAAACACTTTGCCCCTTTTTGTGATGAAGTTCATTCTGATAATGTGTGGATGACTCCAAGTATTATATATATATATATTTAATCTTTTCTCCTTTCTGTTTCCTGGAGAACCTTATTTTAACAGTTTATGTTTCTGGTCACTTTAGTTGTTTGTTTTTTTTAATTTAGAGATTTGTACCATTATTTTATGGTCGCTTGCCAACAGCTTGAGTGAGCATCACTGACCTGGTTTGTCAAACTAAACAGAAAAAAACATAGCTGAAGCAATAAGTGCAGATGTGAAAACCTCTGTACTGAAAGATGAATGTTAAAACTAGTGGGTGTCTTAATAATAATAATAACAATAAAAACTACTTGAATGTTGTTTAACTTGATTCTGTTTTTTTAACTTCTTTGTTCACTGTTCTTGTTTTTTAATCATCTGTAGGGGAAACAAACCAAACATTGTATGTGTCTGTTTTGTCATTTATTATTGTAACTAAAACATGAAGGACCGTAGATTGCCTTTTATTATCCGGGAAAAAAATGAAATTAGAAAATGAGATGGACATTAGACATATTTTATGTTTCAACTTAAAAAATGTGTTTCACAGCAAAAGACAGTTTGAAGAAATGAAGTAGATGTTTGTTGTCTTTCCTGATGTTTTTCATGACAAAACCTGCTCTTCTGTGAACTAAATTTAACCTGTCGCTATATGTACACCCCAACTATTTCCCTACTTCCTGTCACTGAAATACTTAAATAATAATTAATATCAATGAACATATTTGATCATTTGACTCCTTTGGTTCCAGTTTTAATCCTGGTTTGCTTTGTAAGTCTTAAAACTCAATAATCAAAAGGTCAACATTGACCTCACATGAAAAAGACGCAGCAGCAGCTACACTCTGCTGGCTGTGAGGTAGGGTGGTGCAGTGCTGGCAGTAAACACTAGGAGGAGCAGGTGTACTGGTTTTGAATGGGCCTTTGTGGGTTCAGTATGTAAAGGAGCTGGGTTCATTTTGATTGGCAGACTGAAATGGTCCCTCAGACTGAAACAGCATGGAGGATCAGAGCCGCGCAGTCCTTTGTCTGACTGACGGCAGCGAGGAACCCCACCCCTCTTCCCATCATCCCCCTCTTTCCCCATCTCAGCCCCCCCTGGCTTTTGTTTGAGCTTTGACTCTTTTCAGTTTCATTGTTAAAAAAAGAAGACTTGAGGTCCATCAGTCCATCAGTGTATCAGTCCATCAGTCCATCAGTCCATCAGTGTATCAGTCCATCAGTCCATCAGTGTATCAGTCCATCAGTGTATCAGTGTATCATTCTATCTGTCAGTACTGCAGCACATGTGGCTGATGTTCTCCTGATGTGTGTTGATGTGTCATAAACAGATGCCCAACATGTCCGAGCACAGACATGCTGATTAACAGCTGATTCCTACGTCTTGTCCCTTTAAGAGCAGATTCACTTCAGTAAACTAATGTGGAGCATTTAGGAGCTTTTTTACTTATTTGCAGTCTTAATGTAAATGTCCAAATTTTCTTCTTACTATTTTCATTTAATAATAATAATAATAATAATAATGACCCTGAAGAGGAGCCGTTTCACCACCAACATTCCCCTAACATCTAAAATGTGTATTTGTTGTCTTTCTAAACAGCTGATCATGTGATATAGGTTATATTGTTTGAGCTATAGTTTTGTTCCACTTGTTGGTTCTAATGGTTCTAAAAGTCTCCCAGTAAACGCGTGGAGCTGCTTCCCATCAGGTCAGACTGACGTGACCTCTCGTCTTTGGTCCCACACTGACAAACGTTTCTTACTCATTGATGATGTTGACGTCAGTAGACAGTTTTAGAGAATGACTCCTAATTCTTAAACATTAATAATGTTACACACTGTGTTAAAACAACCCTTTCTCCTTGTCTTCGTTTCTACGGTGACGTGTGTTGTAGTTAGGCTTCTGTCCTCTGTAACGGTTGGTTGACATGATGAATCTCTAACAGCTGTTTCACTTGTAAATAAGTGTGTGAATTAAACTGAACGTGTAAAACGTCATTAAATGAACTGATGCCAGATCAGTTTCACTTTTGATGAATCAGCTGTGGCAGCCATCTTGTCTTGCTGCTGAATCAGCTGCTTTGATTGTTGCCTCCATCTCTGCTGGTTTTAGCTGGTGAATATTATTGGATGTCCATCTGACCTCATTATATAAGTTTGTTGCCAAGGGCAACCAACCTAAAGAATGGGAGGGGTGAAGGGGGAGTAGAACAGTTGCATCACGGGTTAGAAACCTGACCTCTCTCGCTGTCACTTTTTCTAACTTTTTTTTGCTTGTGCACACACACGCACACACACACACACACACACACACACACACACACACACAACAACACAGTGTTTGTTTACAGCTGAATGTAAAGAAAGAAAACATGTATGTTATTTTTTATTACAACAGGAAATAGAGTTCAAATAAAAATAGAATCAACAGAAGAAAACACACAGTCATATTTTAAATGACACACAAACAGATTTTTGCCTTTGTGTGACTTTCTGTCTATATGCTTCACTTTGTGTGTCGTTGTGTAGTTTTGTGTCTGTATTGTTGTACTCAATATGCGCCTTTTAATTTTCCATGTCAGGTTTGTGTCTGTATGTTTATTGTGTATTGTGTTGTGTACTTTTCTCTGCCTCGGTGTTAGTTAGTGTTTGTCATTGTTTATATTGTTGTGTCTCTTGTTTTTGGGTGTGTACATGTGTGTTGATGACTACACGTTAGCCTGTAATTTTGTGTGTCTGCGTGTGCGTGGGAGGTGTATATATGTGGTTTTATGGAATGTTTGTGTCTAATTTTGTGTCTCCTCAGTCTGTGTATGTGTATTTTATTTATGTATGAACCGAGCATTGCGTGCAGACACACAGCTGTATATGTGTGTGTCTGTGTGCGTACAGTGAAACACACACTCTGCCTTCATCCCTGACATAACTGGTTACCATGCATACTGTGCGAATGACTATTATGGGGTGTTCTTTGTTTTGTCACAACGTGCCCTGGTATGGAATGGGAGGGGGAGGGGAACAGGGTGTGTGTGTGTGCGTGCGCGTTCACAAGTGTGTGTGCATTGGGGGATGCATATGTGAGGGGGAGGTAAATGTGTGTTTTAGCGTGTGTGTGTATGTGTGTGTGTGTGTGTGTGTGTGCGCGTGTTTATTTGCATGTGTGTCAAGCAGAGGTTTGGGTGGGGGTTGGGTGTGTGTGTGTCTGCATAGACGTGCGAGCATATAATGTGCATGAGAAAGAGAGTGAGTGCATGTGTTTTAGAAGGTATGATAAAATGGCGGCGTGTGTGTGTGTGTGTGTGTGTGTGTGTGTGCGTGTGTGTGTGTGTACAGGCCTCTACACTGACAAAAGTAAGATGACTTCTGTTCAGTTTGTCTCTTTTTTCAGTGTATTTTTAATTTGTCATTTGTTACTGTCATATTTATTCTTCATTTGATCACAAACTGGTTATGATGCAGTATGAGACGATCGTTATGATACGAGACGATGACCCACTAACACAAATGTGACCTGGTGTGAGCAGCGTGTGAGGGAATTGTTACCTGAGTTCTCTTTGGATTGCAGGGCTGCTTTGACTTTACATCCACTGGCTCAGACATGACAGACACAACACTGTGAGGATATACTGGAGAGATATATATATATATATGTGTGTGTGTGTGTGTGTGTGTGTGTGGAGGAAACCCTGTTTCTCAGTTCATTCTCTGAATAGAATCCAGTGATTCAGTTTCCCACAACACACCTGCTGAGGTTTTACTTCTAATTATAGATTATAGATAGACAGACAGACAGACAGACAGACAGACAGACAGACAGACAGACAGACAGACAGACAGAGAGAGAGAGAGAGAGAGAGTTTCTGATGACCTCTGACCTTCTTCCCTCAGACAGGGTCTCAGGTTAAAGCCACCAGCTTGTCCTCATATGTACATGTCGACAAATCCAGCTTTTGTTAGGTAAAAATGTGATGATGCTCTCGTGTGTGTGTGTGTGTGTGTGTGTGTGTGTGTGTGTGTGTGTGTGTGTGTGTTGGGGGGGGGCTGGAGGAACCCTAGGCTGATGAAGTGTGAAGAAGACGTCACAGACAGGAAGCTGGAGGTAGACGAGCCTCTGTACGTGGCCACGCGCTCACTGTACCTCTATGAGGCAGAGACAGGAAATGATGGGGGGGGGGGGGGGGGGGGGGGGAGGGAGAGAGAGAGAGAGAATCAGAGTGTGGTGTGATTATTATGGGCTGGTAGATCAAACAGTGAAGGAAAAGGATGAAGTTCGGGGAGTTCAAGAAGAAACATATTATGGGATGTACGTGTTGTTAAGTGGGAGGAGGGGCCGAGGACGAGTGTGTGTGTGTGTGTGTGTGTGTGTGTGTGTGTGTGTGTTACAGTTACTGGTCACCTGACACTGAAGCTAACGATAAGAACTGAGTCAAGCGTTCACAGCACAAACAGGTTTTCATGTTGACTCACCCAGACTATGGCTGTGTCTGAAATCGCCCCCTAACCCCTATACAGTGCACTCAATGTATCCCACAATTCACCGCGAAATGTAGTGAACATCCGATGGTCACTAACCGGACCAAGATATCCCATCATGCATTGCCAGAAATTCTCTGGGCTGAGCGGAAGTGAAAATAGCGGACGGATGGGAGGGAAATATACATAAATATTATAAAATATTAAAAAAAAAAAAAGTACAGGAAAGTAATCAAAAGCCTCTAATTTAATAAAAATGCAGTGGTAAACAAACAAGTATTTTGTGAGACGACAATAATGTGGTACGTTTTAATTGTGCGACAGCGATGACGTTAATTACCGGCGCCGAGAGTAGTGTCCGAAAAATTTTTCTGTTGAGCTCACTACATAGTGCACTACATTTATATCCCCTATGTAGGGAGTAGGGAGTAGGGAGTAGGGGTTAGGGGGCGATTTCGGACACAGCATCTGTCTGTATCTCCATCATTACCAGGATCCACTTTAAAACAGTGACATCACTTCCTGGTCTGATTCCACCTGGTCCCGGTCCAGTCTGAAAGGCCCTGTCCACTTGATTTCAGGTGTGTTCGTACAGACAGAGATGTCAGAGCTGTGGGACATGTCAGGACCTCCACACAGCAGATGATGATGGTGATGGTGATGGTGATGGTGATGATGATGATGATGATGATGGTGATGGTGATGGTGATGATGTCAGAAGGCTGTGTGGTCTGGATGCAGTGACCCCTGACCTTGGTGAAGAGCTGAAATGTAAAGTTCAGCAGCATCGTCCTGATGCGCCGGCGCCGAGTTGGCCCCTCTGAGTCCCGTCATTCACACGCTGCACGTTATCTGCTGCACATGCTCAGTGTGTTCTCCTGGAGCAGGATGGGTGGAGCTGAGGGGGAGTATGGGGGGGGGGGGGCACTTGAGTATTATGGTATGCGTTTTGACTTACATGGTAATTTGACCCCGCCTGTAACCCTCCACCCTCCACCGCCACCACTGCTTATCTCCATGGTGACCAGGAGCACAAGAGCACTATTATGGTCTGTTACCCCCCACCCCCCACCCCTCCTCCTTTTCCCTGTTTTGCCTCAGAGATGATATTATTATCATTCTGTGATGTCGTGGTCGTGTTTCGTGGGGTGGGAGGATGTACACAAGGTTTCCATGACAACTGGCCGCAGCATTATTCTGATTGGTAATTATGGGATGTTATCCCGCCACCCCCACCCCCCATTCTTCACTGCCCCTCCCCAAATGCACACATGAACACTATGTCCATAGTCAGGGAAAGGAGACGAGGAGATGTGTGGGGGAGGGGGGGACAAGATGCAAACCAGCGGGGGAAGTGGGAGGGGGAGGGAGGAGAAAGACAGAGAAGTTGGTTTTTAAGTGGCGTCTCATGTGGGACACTGTGAGAGGGACACAGCCCTGTGGACGTCCAGGCACTGGGGGTTTTCCTTTGTCATCGACAGAGTCGACTTCTCGTCCTGATAACATGACCTGAATCACATGACTCACATCACAGTGTCTCCTGTCCGAGTCTGTCCTCTGTCTGTCCACTGAGGACATCGTCCTCTCTGAGTGAATGTCCCAGCTTCTGTTTGAATGGCACCTGTCATCACACAGCGCTAACGCAGTCGACACAGGTCCAGCTAACGCTAACGCTGCAGGTGGAGGGACAGGTTCATTCACAGGTAGGGATCAGCTGGTCCTGACGCCACTGGACTGCAGGAGATACACCATGATGAAATCAGTTATATAATATCGAAACTCTCTGGATTCAGTTTTCAGTGTAAAGTTTTGATGCGGTCGTCATGACGTGTGTGTGTGTGTGTGTGTGTGTGTGTATACGTGTGTTCCAGATTAGTGCGTGACCTTCATCCTGACCCACAACACTCATGTTGACTTCCTGTATGGTGATGATGTCATTGTGAAACTGCTGTTGACACAAACAGTCCAGCGTCTCAGCTGTAGTCTGAATGTTCAGCACATCTTCAGTGCTGGGAAGGACTGTCTCGGACCCGGACCCTTTTCCCACCATTGACTCTAACGTGTGTGTCTGTGTCTGTGTGTGTGTGTGTGTGTGTGTGTGTGTGTGTGTGTGTGTGCAGACAGTTTAACTCAGCTGTTGACCCGGCTCTTGCTCCTCTCTCTGCCATGTTTTGAGTTTTCAGAGGTGCAGACTTAACCACAGTTTGACCCCTGTGACCTTTGCCTGTGGTCCTCTCTGCGGACTTGAGTTTTGTAACCCCACACTGACCTGTTCCCCAGACGTTCTTATCTTTTCTTTTTATTGTATTGTTTTATGTTTGGGCCTTCGTGTGCTGATGGTGAGTCATGTGTACAAACAAGTTGTGGATATCAACTCATACTGGGGTCACAGCTGGGTCATCAGTACAGTGACCCTGCCGGGGGTGGGGTCAAAGGTGAAAAGCAACAGTTCAGTGTATTTACATCATCTGCTCAGTCTTTATGAGCTGGGCTCATATGTTCATATACAGTACAGTGTGTGTGTGTGTGTGTGTGTGTGTATACATGCAAACATGCACACTCAAGTTAAGCAGTCATGTGGCACACACAGTTGCCATGTGACGCCCCCCCTCCCCCCCTCCTTATTTCTCTATCTCTCTCTTTTTGGAGTTATGCTTATTGTGGGATGTCAGTGACTGCGCTCATTACTATTATGGGATGCCGCACGGGGGTGGGAGGGGAGGGTGTCTCCATGGTAACCCCGGTTGCTAAGGGAGGGGGTGGAGGTGTGTGAGCGTGCGTGCGTGTTTACGTGTGTGTGTGTGTGTGTGAGGGGGGGTGCATGGAGGAATGGGGAAGAGACTGTAGGAAAGGGAGGGGGTGAGTTGACTATTATGGTCTGTACGTTGCAAGGTAACTATGCAGAGTGGGGGAGGGGTGACTGAAGAGTGTGTGAATGTGTGTGTGTGTGGGGGGGTATTATGGGATGCCTGCCCCCTGATCTCTTTGTGTGTGTGTGCGCGCGCGCGGGGTGTGTGTAGTGTGCGAGGAGAGACAGAGGAGACGGCGTCGTGCGCACGCTGCCACGGAAAACACGGAAATATCAATAGAAAGCGCGTGTTTACCGTTAGCTGTGGGACACGGAGGCTCCAGGTGACGGAGTCTCTGTGTGTGTGTGCGTGTGTGCGGACTCAAGTTGTGAGTATTGTCAGTTTCTGCTTGTATTGTTTGTGGGTCTGCTGGGGTCGGGCTGGTGTGGTGGACTGAGCCCCGGATGCCGGCGGTCTAACCCCGGCCTATTGTCCGGGAACACGTCGCCGTGGAGCGGCTGGTTGATTAAACGTGAACCTGGCCGCCGGTCAACCGGGGTTAGCTCACATGCTAATGGGACGAGAGGAGCGATAGTGGCAAGATGTCAGCTGGAGGCAGAGGTGGACAGAGTGCGCTGCTAATGTTTGTTCGCTGCTCCACTTGACACCCGGATAACATTAGGTTTACTGTCCACAAGAGAGTAAACTGTGTGTGTTTGTGCTGCTCGCTGCTTTAAAAAGTGTTGTGTGTTTTGGACGCTCGTCGATGTTAAATATTCACTTCCGTTTTTTTTGTTCTTCTTACCCCGCCGGCTGCCCTCCCGGGACCGGGACAGACTCCGGCCGGGTCACAAATCTGGATTATCTGACACGCCGATAACTTTATTTAGTTAGCTAAACTGCTAGCTAACTAAATAGAAAGTTTTCTGCCGTCCGCTATGTCTGGAAGCGAGGACGACAGGGATGACTACGGAGCCCCCGAGGACCGACTCATGCACGGTAAGACCAGGCTCGTGTGTTAGCCGGAATTGCTAATGTTCGTGCTAGCAAGAGCAGATGTTTTTGAAATTCGTATCAATCATGTTTCATTAGCAACGCGCTAACTACTAGCTAGCCAGTGCGGCTAACTACCGGTTAGCTAGCGGCACCATCGGTAAAGTCGCTCTTGTCGCTGCTGCTGAACATCTCCTGCGAATAAAACCAGTTTTTACCCCAGAACCTGCAGCCACTGTTCACACGGCCGACAGCTGCATGGCCGTGAAGTCATGCCGGCTAGCCGGCATGTTCCCGGGGCCTGTGTTAGCCAGCTACCGGTATTTTTCTTTACGTGTCGATGACAAGATGGAGGCAGCCAGTTAGCTTGGAAGCTGGCGGATGACGTTCTGTAGCTTCCCCCTCCTCATGGCCGGCGCCTCCGGTTTGACTGTGGCCGTGGAAAAAAAAGTCTAAATAGCCATGTGGACATGAGACTAACAACATTTTGTCGCACAGTTTCATTCTTTTATTATTGTCGGAGCTTTTTGTTGCTGTTGCACATACGCGGTGTTTACAGTTTGTCCGGCGCAGACGAGCACGCGCGTCGCGCACAATGGAGACGCAGAGAACAAAAAGTCCTGAAAGTTAAAGACAAAACCTAAAATCTCCTGAACAATCCAGCGTTTAATTCATCGCGTTTAATTCCATCTGTTTATTAATTTAATTGAAGAGGTCTTATTTACCAATTTACCTATTTACCTTTTTACCTATTTACCTTTATTTGTGAACAGGAAACAGGAATCAAACCACAAGACGAAGCTAACTGTTTATTTATTGTTGTGATATACAGTTTAATTTACATTGGACTTTGCAGTGGAGGAGGAAGCATCTTTTGTCTAACAAACTGTGTACGTGTATGTGTGTAGTTAATCTAAAAATGTTGTGACCAACACGTCGGTTTACTCGTCAAATGATTGACAAAGTGCAGTAATCACTGATGATGTCGATGTGTGGGGTTTACACCTGCAGCACACAGCTGCAGATTGTTCTCACCGTGTGGTTTAGTTGAGGTGATTGAATTGGTTAATAACCAGCACATCAGCTCGCACACAGTTATGACAGGTAATGTTCCTTTAGGTCATGTCTCACGTCTGCAGAGGTTTATGGAGACTGTGGGATTTAAAGTTATATTCAGTTTCTTCTTACAGCCATACACCACACACACACACACACACACACGCACACACACACACAGAGCCTGATCTCCTTTAAATGACCTGAAAAGCTCATCACAATAAAGCATCTTCTTTACCAGGTGCATCTTCATGCCTGCTGGCCATTAACTTTTTTACCATACTCCATTACTTTAATAGGCTCCTGGTGCCACCTGACTTCACAGTGAGGCAGTGTCAGACTCCGGACTGGGCTCCCCTCTGTCCACACTGCAACAAGTCAGATGTAATTTACAGTTGATTAGTTACAGTGCACTGTAAACCCACATACAAATTTAAATTGACTCTCCACACGTCCACCACTAGTTTATCACAGACCCATACCGGTTGTGAGGGGTCACGTTTAGTTTTCCTAGTGTGATTGTGGTTTGATGTTTTCTAATGTCATATTAGTGTACAGGAAGATTTTTTTTCCTTAGCATGTGAATGGTGTTAGGTGTCTGTTGTGGTGCTTGATGCGATCATGACACTGTTCAGTAATGTCACCATTGAGCCCAAATGCACTGACACTGACTCTTTGTGCATCTTGTTGACATAACGTTTCTTGTGGCCTAATCTGCAGATGATGACGAGGAGGAAATCTCTGAGAACGAGACCCCAAAGGTGAAGAAGAAGAAGAAGGCCAAGAAAAGCAGAGAGAGCAAAGGCAGCAAGAGGCGGTCACGTAGGGAGGTCTGTGTTTTTTAATACGCCGACATGTATTCATACATGTACATACATACAAATAGACAAACATATTTGTTGTTTTGTCAAGTGTCCAGAGGTCAGGCTCCTTGTAGTTCCTTGCAGACAATCGTTTCTGCTCTCCCTTTTCCAGGAGCTTCCCATCAGCTCCCCAGAGCCCATGGACATCGGTGGTGTGGAAGAGGCCGAAGGCCTTGGCTCTGCGCAGCGCTCGGACAGTGAAGGCAGCGATTACACTCCAGGGCGCAAGAAGAAGAAAAGAACCGGCAGCAGTAAGGAGAAGAAGAGGAGCAGCAGTGGGGCGGAACGGAGCGCTGCCAAGAAGAAAGAACCGGAGCCGGAGGAAGATGAGGACGATGACGATGATGACAGCTCGGTAAGTGAAGGTGACAGATGATGAATACTGGTGTGTACTGTATGTGGTTTTTAACCAACGGCTGTATATTTTATGTAAGTTTGTCAGCAACAACAACGTCGTCACAGACGATGAAATCTTAAAACGTCTAGTTTCAAAACGTTAAAAATGAAATGCGTTCCTTTAGATGTAAAACAGTTCCACAGTAAATGTTGCAGTCAGGTCATGTCAGGTGTTCTTGGCTAACGAACGGTGATAATGAGACTTGGGACAGAAAAAGTTGCTCATATTACTAAATAATGTGTAAAACATCAAAGTAGAAATGATGACCTATAAAGGAATCACTGACAGAGCTGTGATATGAGAGCTGCTCAGACAAAGGGCTGTGTCTGGTGGACTCTATTGGGGGGAGGGGAGGAGGGGGTATTTAATGACACTTGTGCCGGGGCTGGAGTGGGGTGTGTTTAATGTGTGCATGTCTGGGCTGAGCATGTAAGCCATATGTGCAGTAACCATGGAAACCCTGCCTAGTGCAGCACCGCACTGTGTTCTTGACCCCTTTTTTTTGGTTTGATAAAGACATTTTGATTCAGTGTCTGAGACATGTCAGTCCGACCCGTCCATGCAGAGACGGGAAGCAGCTTTGGTGAGAGGTCGGTGGAGGAAGGTGCAGGTTGACGCTGTGCCCTTTGTCTTGTGTGGTCGTAAACATAAAAACATAAAACAAGACACCTGAAGGCCTTCCCTCAGGTAATATTAATATTGAGAAAAATTATTTTCTCACCTCCATTTTGTTCTTTTTAAACCAGACACTGAATTCTTTTAGGAATGAATTGGAAATGTGTTGTGACTTAATTAACTATTATTAATATTAATAATGTCTTAATCTTCAAAGTCAGTAAACAGTGAATTTTTATGTCAGACACTGGCCACATCAACAACTTTACCAGTCATTTAAAAATGCAATTCTGCTGTTACACCACAGATAACAGAAACAGAAAAGGGCTTACCTGTGGTGTGATGATAGTGTATTAAACGGTAAAAAAGCAATGTACCCTTGAATAAGAGGCTTTTGTGTGTGTTGTGTGATCTGTGTGTTTGTGAGGGGTTGATCAAACGTCTTTTTATCAGTGGACGAGTGTGGGGTCTTTCTGGCGCACAAGAACACAGCTCACGCACAGATCCACGTTAAAGGCCACGGCTGATCCCTCGCCTCGGTCACTTGTTCTGTGCGTGGTCACTCTGACGTCGCTCATGTCAGGTCTGAGCGGACTGAATAATAAATGTTCACAAAGATGCGTAGCACCGATCGCGGTTACATAGAGTTATAGCAGTGGTATCTGTGCACATGTAAGCAAACGTCTGCAAAACCAGGTTATCCACCACACACACACAACAAATCAACTGATCAGATTAGCATTGATCACACCACACTTACCGAGTCCTGGTGGTCCTGGTGGTGAGAACAAACATTAGAAACATTTCTAAATTTGACAGTGGTTCAGATCGTCATCGCTCAATCACTGTTTCGTTCTGAATAAACAACATTGACAGCATAGTTCAGAGTATGTGAATTACACAACCGGCTCCAGCCCCTGCACACATGTCATCATTACTACTTCCTGTTTTGATCATCTTCAGATTTACATGTTCACTTCAGACACTTGTGAAGTTTATCATTGTTGTGTTCTACAGGAGCCAAAGTCTTCCTCCCAGCTGCTGGATGACTGGGGTATGGAAGACATCGACCATGTCTTTACAGAGGAAGACTACCGCTCTCTGACTAACTACAAGGCTTTCAGCCAGTTTGTCAGGTACTTAGACCCATTCAGCTGAAAAGTAAACAGTAAATATCCACTTTTGCTTAATCTACCTCATGTTTTAAAAGCTCATCTCGTCTATTGTATTGCTGTTTCCTTTCTCCCCAGGCCCCTCATCGCAGCGAAGAACCCCAAGATTGCTGTTTCCAAGATGATGATGGTTCTGGGTGCCAAGTGGCGCGAGTTTAGCACCAACAACCCACTTAGAGGAGCTGCCGCTGCTAACGCCGCACTGGCCACTGCCAATGTACCTGCGGCCGTAGACACCATGGTGGCAGAGGTCGCCCCGGCTCCTCCTGCACCTGCAGCACCAGTAGAGCCCCAGCAGCCCCCTGCACCGCCACTACGCAAGGCCAAGACCAAGGAAGGCAAAGGTAGATTTAGTTGTGTTTTACAACAGGCCTTTACTGTCTGGATTTCACGATGCTCTACATTGTGTTTCACTTTGGAAGAGTTTTTTGCAGCCTGTGTTTTTTGTTCTGCTCTATAGGGCCAAATGCCCGCAAGAAATCAAAACCTGCACCTAAGGCTCAGGAGAAAAAGAACAACACCAAGACCAAGAAAGTGGCTCCTCTCAAAATCAAACTGGGAGGCTTCAACAACAAGAGGAAACGCTCATCTGTACGACCTTTTGTCGCTTCATGCAGCACACACACTTTTTAACTCGCTCACAATTTAACTGGAGTGTGTGTTGTATGTCCTCAGAGCGAGGAGGATGAGCCAGACGTGGACAGTGACTTTGAGGACAGCAGCATGAACAGCATCTCCATCTCAGAGGGATCGAACAGTCGCAGCAGTCGGTCCAAGAAGAAGCCCTCAAAGAGCAAACCCAAGAAGAAGAAAGGTACAGCTGCATGTCCTGTCCTGACACACACACACACACACACACACACTTCTCCGTCCTTATCACTGTCATCATCATCCTCTGTTTCCCGAATGATAAGCTTCCATGGAGAAAACAGTAAGCTGAGTGCAATCTGTTTAATGCTTTGCCCGTTGCACGTAGTTATTAGCAGAAAGTCGCTGAAGTGCATGATGTATGTACACACACACACAGAGTTGCTGTGACTGAGTCAGCAGAGAGTTTTAGTATATTAAGTATATTAAGTATGTCACAGATGATGTCACATCAGGCTTCTTGAGACGCCTGTAAAACTGCTCCAGGGATACGTTTCATTTGTAAGTGGATTGGTGGTTGGTGTTTTTTTTTCCTTTCTGTTTTTAAAGTGAATCCATTTATGCGCAGTATGTGGGTTGCTATCACAGTGGCAACGTGTTGTCAACAGGAAAAAATGACTCATGGGTTTTCCCTTTGACAAACATGAACACAGCACAACGTCGTGACTCGACTCCTCAGCCGGGATCACAGCTTACATCACATCCTGTATCTCTCACTAAATGTCAAATGTTTGATGTTTCCCGTCCCCTCCATCAGAAGCAGAAGATGGCGATGGTTATGAGACTGACCACCAGGACTACTGTGAGGTGTGTCAGCAGGGTGGAGAGATCATCCTGTGTGACACCTGTCCCAGAGCTTACCACATGGTCTGTCTGGACCCCGACATGGAGAAGGCCCCTGAGGGCACCTGGAGCTGCCCTCACTGTGTAAGCCACCGCCTTATACTTTCTGTGAACAAGTCATTAACACGTTAAAGTCACTTCCAGGACAAATGTGATTAAAGTCAAGCATAAAGCCTTCAGGCTGCAAACAGCCGCTGACGTCAAATCAACAGAGAAAAAGAAAACACTGGATTGAGAACAAAAATATCAAATATGTAAACATGACATTTTCCCTCAATCCCAGGAGAAGGAGGGCATCCAGTGGGAGGCCAGGGAGGAGGGGTCAGAGGGCGAGGAGGACAACGGCGATGCCGGTGAAATGGAGGAGGATGACCACCACATGGAGTTCTGCAGGGTCTGCAAAGATGGAGGAGAGCTTCTCTGCTGCGACTCATGTCCATCGTCGTACCACATCCACTGCCTCAACCCTCCACTCCCAGAGATCCCCAACGGAGAGTGGATCTGCCCCCGCTGCACGGTGAGTCGCTCTCGGTCAGCGGTCAGACCTGGTGGTGGCAGTGAGTCTGCAGCTCCAAGGGAAAATTCACAAAACCTAACAAAAGTTAATTCATTGGTCTGGTGGACATTTGTGCTCCTGCTGCTTAGCACTTCTAGATTAGTTTTCTAGAAAAAAACAACCAGGGTGTCATTCTACAAACTTCCGCGGGGGAATGTTAAGAGAAGCAGCAGATTGGACATTTCAATAAAATCAACTACTTTATCGCACGCGTCTCTTTAAGAAAAGAATTACATAAACGGCCAATCAGTTAAATCTCTGCCTTTCCCCCTCCAGTGTCCCCCCATGAAGGGGAAGGTCCAAAAGATCCTGACTTGGCGGTGGGGTGATCCCCCTTCACCCACACCTGTCCCTCGCCCTCCGGACCTTCCAGCAGATGCCCCCGATCCCGCCCCGCTGGCAGGGCGGCCAGAGAGGGAGTTCTTCGCCAAGTGGTCCAACATGTCGTACTGGCACTGCTCCTGGGTCACAGAGCTACAGGTGTGTGCACAAACTCACACTGACATGAAGGAGTGTACGCTTCATGTCTGACTCTTTCCTCCATCCTCCCCCATCAGCTGGAGCTCCATTGCCAGGTGATGTTCAGGAACTACCAGAGGAAGAACGACATGGACGAGCCTCCTCCCATTGACTTTGGTGATGGAGAGGAGGACAAGAGCGTTAAGAGGAAAAACAAAGACCCTGTTTACGCACAGCTGGAGGAGAAGTATCTCCGCTTTGGAATCAAGATGGAATGGCTGATGATCCATCGAATCCTCAACCACAGGTGGGTGCAGACCAGCTTTGACACCACAGCCTAATGAAAAAAGTTATTTCCATCAAAACACCTCCTTGATGTAAGATGTTTTCTCAAGAAGATGCATCACTCAATCTTTTTTTATTGAAATGTTAAACTCTTGACTGCATCTTGCTTGTTGTTCTGTCTACTTTGATATTTGCACTATACGTTTTAAGTAGTTTGAGTTACTCTCTGCTGTGTGTTCCAGTGTGGACAGGAAAAATAATGTCCACTACCTGATCAAGTGGAGAGAGCTGCCCTATGACCAGGCCACCTGGGAGGCAGAGGACATGGACTTGTCCGAGTTTGATACCTACAAGCTGCAGTATTGGAACCACAGGTAAGGTTTAGTCAACACAACAATGTCATACAACATGAACACGCACGAACACACTGTTCCTGAATGTGTATGTTTGTTTTCAGAGAGCTGATGATGGGAGATGAGGGCAGACCTGGGAAGAAGATAAAGGTGAAAGGACGGATAAAGCGTCCAGACAGACCCCCAGAGAACCCGGTCATAGATGTAAGTCCAAGCTTTGGATTGTGGCATCAGTATGAAAATACGCACCAGCTACTTTTTACTTTATCACTGATGAAACTCAACTGTTCTGTTCTGGAGCACCGCCTGTGTCAGTTTAAACGTTTGAGAGACACTTAAACTTCAGAATCTGATTTCAAACTTCTGTTCTGGTTTCTGTTTCCAGCCGACTATAAAGTTTGAGCGTCAGCCGGAGTACCTGGACAGCACGGGAGGGACGCTCCACCCCTACCAGCTGGAGGGACTGAACTGGCTGCGGTTCTCCTGGGCCCAGGGCACAGACACCATCCTGGCCGATGAGATGGGTTTGGGAAAGACGGTCCAGACTGCTGTCTTCCTTTACTCACTCTATAAAGAGGTGCATGTCTCATGTGTTCATGTGGTTATCTGATGTACAGCTTTATGCTACGGCCACTCTCTGGGCTCAACATGAGCTCAGCACATTAAGCAGATGTTGGTTTCAACTTAAGTTTATCTTTTTAGTTTTGGTTTCATATTTTATTTCTAAAACAGCATTCTCTGACGCTGTTGGCAAGTAGCTGACATCCTAGTCGTCATGGACCATTCAGCCATTTTGTGCAGGTCGAGTGGAATGTGACGACATTAAGCAGGATCCTAAACAGTAAACATTGAAATTCACCGCTCGTGTGTAACTACTGCCACCTCTAGGTTGGAGGCTAGAATACACTTCCTGTCAGATCAGCACAAAATCAAACAACACAAACAATTTTTTATGTGTATTTTTCTGTGTTTTGTAAATGTTGTCTCTTATTTTATTTTGTATGCCCAAAAGATTGATAATATTTTTTTGTTTTTTTTAAATTTGGTTTCACTTAAGCTAAATGATAAAACCTACATTTGAATCTCAGTGCATTTTGTGTGCTCAGGATCTTTTTTAATAGTGTTTTTGTTCGGCTTTTTGTTGAGCTAATTTCCTGTCTCCATCCCTCAGGGCCACTCCAAAGGGCCATTCCTGGTCAGCGCGCCACTCTCCACCATCATCAACTGGGAGAGGGAGTTTGAGATGTGGGCGCCTGACATGTATGTGGTGACCTATGTTGGAGACAAAGACAGCAGAGCTGTCACCAGAGAGAACGAGTTCTCCTTTGAGGACAATGCCATCCGAGGAGGGAAGAAGGCTTCCAGGATGAAGGTGAGAATGTTGATTTTCAAAAACAAATGTGATCTACAGACTAGATGATGCCTGGATACATCAGATTTTTGTGTTTCCTCTAACAGAAAGACTCATCGGTTAAGTTCCACGTTTTGCTGACGTCCTACGAGTTGATCACCATCGACATGGCTGTGCTGGGCTCCATAGACTGGGCCTGTCTGGTGGTGGACGAAGCCCATCGGCTGAAGAACAATCAGTCTAAGGTACAAGTGCAGTTTCACTGATTCTTCTACAACTTAAAATAATAAAAGTTATTATTTTGCCCCTGGCTTTTCAGAAGGTCAAGAATTCACTTCTAAGCCCCACTTTCTGAATCATCACTGTTTTGCAACTTCCTGTAAATCCATGAATAAACAGGACCTGTGTGTGAGTCATAAACACGTTCTGTGTTTCCCCTCCCACAGTTTTTCCGGGTGTTGAACAACTACCCTCTGCAGCACAAGCTGCTGCTGACTGGAACTCCACTGCAGAACAACCTGGAGGAGCTTTTCCACCTGCTCAACTTCCTCACACCTGAGAGGTTCAGGTAGGACTTCACTTTGACTGTCACGGTTTCTTTCCTTTAGGCTACAAGGCAGTGATGTGTCAAACAATAGTATTTTAGGGTTGTTCAATACCAGTACTTGGATTCATTAAATATTGTATATTAAATAATTTGCTCCTCACAGCATCTCTCATGTGTCTCTGCCTCTGTGTCCACAGTAACCTCGAAGGCTTCCTGGAGGAGTTTGCCGACATTGCTAAGGAGGATCAGATCAAGAAGTTGCATGACATGCTGGGTCCACACATGCTCAGGAGGCTAAAGGCTGATGTCTTCAAGCACATGCCCTCCAAGACTGAGCTCATCGTCAGAGTCGAGCTCAGCCCCATGCAGAAGTGAGTCCATTGGACAGAGCGAGCGTCACAATAAGAAAGCTGAGCAAAAAGAAACCATGTGCCGATTGTTTTTGGGTTCATGTGCGTTTGTGGTCTGTTTCTAGGAAGTACTACAAATTCATCCTGACGAGAAACTTTGAGGCCCTGAACACCAAAGGAGGAGGAAACCAGGTTTCTCTGCTCAATGTGGTCATGGACCTCAAGAAGTGCTGCAACCATCCCTACCTCTTTCCAGCAGCAGCTATGGTACAGCTTAAGTGACTTTGTTCTGAGGTTGTGTTTCAGGGTAGACCAGGAAGAACCTTTTTGCAAAGACCTTGATTTAAGAGTATTTGGAAGCTTTACATTTAACTTCACTTTTTGATTGGTCAACAGGAAGCTCCAAAGATGCCAAACGGGATGTACGATGGCAGCGCTCTGACAAAGTCTTCTGGTAAATTGCTGTTACTGCAGAAGATGATGAGGAAGCTGAAGGAGGGAGGACACAGAGTGCTGATTTTCTCTCAGGTTGAACACAACTGCAGTTAACTCATTAAACCCTTTGAAAGTGTGGAATAAGTAAAAGGTAGACAAACCATGTCCTGCGTGTTTGACCGTAGATGACCAAGATGTTGGACCTGCTGGAGGACTTTTTGGAGAACGAGGGCTACAAGTACGAGAGGATTGATGGAGGAATCACAGGTGGAATGAGACAGGAAGCAATCGATCGTTTCAACGGTGAGGCTGCAAGCAAAAGCACCAACTCGACCTCAGTGGTTTAATGTCTTTGACTTCTGCTCGGTGGTTGTAAAACCTGGTGTTTTGAGACACAACATGCTGGTAGGTTAATTACAAACGAATCCTTTTTGGTCCATCAGCTCCTGGTGCTCAGCAGTTTGCTTTCCTGCTGTCAACAAGGGCCGGAGGTCTGGGTATCAACTTGGCCACGGCCGACACTGTCGTCATCTATGACTCAGACTGGAACCCTCACAACGATATCCAGGTACTGGACGTAGCATCTCACATGACTCATAACATTCATTGAAAGATGCAGCTTGTTTCTTTTTGTCGTTGACAACAATGCATCTCCGACCTTCCTCCTCATCCTCCTCTTCCTCCTCCTGCTCCTCCTCCTTTCTCCTCCTCCTCTGTGTCCAGGCCTTCAGCAGGGCTCATCGTATCGGTCAGAACAAGAAGGTGATGATCTACCGCTTTGTTACCAAGGCCTCAGTGGAGGAGAGGATTACTCAGGTAAGGTTTAAAGTGTTAGTACACACTGTAAGCAAAAACGTAATAAATGTGAGCTTAAGTCTGAATTTCATACCTTTTTATAATTAGAGAATTAGAGAAACCCTAATAGTGCACTTTTAATCAACTGAGGAAATCTTCTTCTCCCTCCGTCCAGGTCGCCAAGAAGAAGATGATGCTGACTCATCTGGTTGTCAGACCTGGCCTTGGATCCAAAACTGGCTCCATGTCCAAACAAGAACTGGATGATATTCTCAAATTTGGAACAGAGGAGCTTTTCAAGGACGAGGGAGAGGGTGAGGATTAAAGGGTTATAGTACGGGTGGAGGGCGGGGGGCTGATTCAGACGGTGAAGTGAGACGTTTTAACTGATGTGTTGTAGGTGAGAACAAGGAGGAAGACAGCAGCATCATTCACTATGACGACAAGGCCATCGCCCGCCTGCTGGACAGAAACCAGGACGCCACAGACGACACGGAGCTGCAGAGCATGAACGAGTATCTGAGCTCCTTCAAGGTGGCTCAGTATGTGGTCAAAGACGAAGAGGAGGAGGTGAGTGGCCGTAGACACTTGAGCTCCCCCTCACTCTGTCCCTGTCCCTGTCCCCACCTCATGCTTCTCCATCGTGTTTCTTTCACTCAGGAGGAGGAGGTGCAGCGGGAGATTATCAAGCAGGAGGAGAGCGTGGATCCTGACTACTGGGAGAAGCTGCTGCGTCACCACTACGAGCAGCAGCAGGAGGATCTGGCTCGAAACCTGGGCAAAGGCAAACGTATTCGCAAGCAGGTCAACTACAACGACGGCTCGCAGGAAGACAGAGGTGAGAGGACGGGAGTGGGAAAGGGCAAAAGGTCAAACCTGTCCCAGTGTAGTTGTATGGAACCACACATTTAAAACACTTTTTCTGTTTTCATATGATCTCTCAGCTGATTGGCAGGATGACCAGTCTGACGGCCAATCGGATTACTCTGTGGCATCAGAGGAGGGAGACGAGGACTTTGACGAGCGAACAGAAGGTCGGCACTGTTGTTGTTGGTGTTTGTCTGTAAAGTTGACACCAGCCACAGGAAACGTCTCATGAATAAATCATCCAAACAGCAAATGCTTGTAAAATGGAAAATAAACATAACGTTGCAGATTCAGTAAAGAGAAGTTTGTGAAGATAACTGATGCAGCAGAGCATCGTTAAATCTGTTAAATAACCATATGTGATTCTCTCTGTAGCTAACTCTCGCAGGCCAAACAGAAAGGGGCTGAGAAACGACAGAGACAAACCGCTGCCCCCCCTGCTGGCCAGGGTGGGAGGCAACATTGAGGTGAGCAGCTCAGCTCCAGACTGGGACTATCTCTCTTTCAGGCAGTCGCACTGGTCCAGGGATTTACAATAACTTGTCATAATGGTCTTCTTCAGGTGCTGGGTTTCAACTCTCGGCAGAGGAAGGCCTTCCTGAACGCCGTGATGCGTTATGGGATGCCCCCTCAGGACGCTTTCACCACCCAGTGGCTGGTCCGAGACCTGCGGGGAAAGTCTGAGAAGGAGTTCAAGTAAGGAATGCTGCAAAATATAGGAATTTATCTTTAAGGGCTATTGAGTAACTATTGTGTGCTTATTAAATGGCTTTATGACTGAACAACATTTCTCTCTCGCCAACTCAGGGCCTATGTCTCTCTGTTCATGCGTCACCTCTGTGAACCCGGAGCTGACGGGGCTGAGACCTTCGCAGATGGTGTCCCCAGGGAAGGGTTGTCGCGGCAACACGTCCTGACTCGCATCGGTGTCATGTCGCTCATTCGTAAGAAGGTAACAAACGCAAACTACAAAAACCTCAAATCAGCTTGTTTTTCCTTTTCTCCCCTCGTAAAATGAGAAAAGAATGTTTGGGTCTCGCATTTAAAGAGCAGTTGACTTGATGTGTTCTCACATATTACAGAGGAGTTTATTGACCAGTGGGTTGAAGTGATCAGTTACTTGTTGGTTTTGTGGTTTGCTGCTGCTCTTTTGCTTTTTCTCTCTTGTTCTTGGTTGTTTTTGTCGACTCCAGTTGTGATTGTTGACATATTTTCCAGGTCCAGGAGTTTGAACATGTGAACGGTCAGTGGTCGATGCCCTGGATGGCCGAGCTGGAGGAGAACAAGAGGGCGGCAGCTCAGCCTGACTCCCCTGGGAAAACCCCATCCACTGGAACACCCGCTGACACACAACCCAACACTCCTGCCCCAGGTAATGCACACACAAACACACACAAATGCAAACACTATCCATCCATTTATTGTCATAAGATCATCTTCCTGTTGGAAAGTGGAATTAAAACTAAGTTTGCGTATGTAGTTGACGACTCTAAGAACGACGAGGCTTTGAAGGATGGAGAGAAGGAGGTGAAGAAAGAGAGTGAGGCAGAGAAGAACGGCAAAGAACCTGGAAAGGCAACAAACGAGGTAAAGACGTGATGCAAACAATGAATGCAATATTCGTCGAATGAAGTCGTGGGGGGGGTCACTTCTTTAGCATTTATCACACCACCCACAATTTCTTTTCACACCTTGTGCAGGTTATCGCCATCCCAGATGATGACGAGAAGAGTCCGTCAGCGGAGGAGGAGAAGAAGAACGGAGAAGAGCCGATGGAGACCGACAGAACGAGCAACGGAGAAATGCAGAGTGATAAAGAGAAGGACGCTGAGAAGGAGGGAGAGGGAGAAAAGAAGAGTCCGGCGGGAGGAGCAGAAACAAAGTCTCCTTCAGAGCCAAAAACAGAGGGGTCAGAGGTCAAACCTGAGGAGGCTGAGGCCAAAGGTGAGGCATGCGCCTCTCTCTGCTTTCTTTACTTGTCTTTTCTCTGATTCGTTAATATTATATTTATTGTAATATATTAGTGTCTTAGTCTCTTTGTTTTTTTAAAACATGTTTGATCTGTGGTTTTGCAGCAGAAGAAAAGACAGAAAAGATGGAGACTACGCCCCCTGCAGAGGAAAAGAAAGGTAACACTTCTTCAAACCATTTGTAAATCACAAGAACAAGCAGCAGAAAAAGTGATCATATGATTTGTATGATTCATGTTATGTATGAATGTCTCCTTGTGCTCCTGCTGCAGAGGAGAAGGAGAAGGAGAAGGAGAAGGAGGAGAAGAAGGAGGAGAAGAAGGAGAAGGAGGCTCCTGCTGCAGAGGAGGCCAAACTGCAGAACGGAGACAGCAGTAAGGACAGTGCGGCAACGGCAGCCGCTGCGACCACAGGGGCAGCCGGCGAGGAGAAGAAGAAGGCCAAGAGCAGGTTCATGTTCAACATTGCTGATGGAGGATTCACAGGTACGAACACAAACACAGGAACCTGCGGCGTGATGTAGTGTTTTTGTTGTTTTTGTTCGACCTCTGACTCCTGCTCCTGGTTTGTTTCAGAGCTGCACTCTCTGTGGCAGAACGAGGAGCGAGCTGCCACCGTTACCAAGAAAACCAACGAGATCTGGCACCGTCGCCATGACTACTGGCTGCTGGCTGGCATCATACAGTATCCATTTCCCACCTGAGTGATCAGCTCACATGTCAAACTGTTTGGGTGTAATGGGCAGTTGTCTCCAGTGTATTCATCCACTGTGACCTATGACCCAGGCCTGTGATCCTGCATATATATATATACACACACACACACACACATATATATATATGTGTGAAGAGATGTGTTGTCCCCCTTGACAGTGTTTCCCCTCAGACATGGTTACGCCCGCTGGCAGGACATCCAGAATGACGTGAAGTTCGCTATCCTCAACGAGCCCTTCAAGGGGGAGATGAACAGAGGGAACTTCCTGGAAATCAAGAACAAGTTCCTCGCCAGGAGGTTCAAGGTACGAGTGACGTCGTTTATGAAAACAAGAGAAACTTGAGAAACTGCTTCGTGGTTTCTACTGGTCGTCGTGTTGAATTTTGTACGAACAGATGTTTTGTTCTTCTTCCAGTTGCTGGAGCAGGCCCTGGTGATCGAGGAGCAGCTGCGTCGCGCCGCCTACCTCAACATGTCAGAGGACCCGTCTCACCCCTCCATGGCCCTCAACACCCGCTTCAGTGAGGTGGAATGCCTGGCTGAGTCCCACCAGCACCTGAGCAAAGAGTCCATGTCTGGGAACAAACCAGCCAACGCCGTCCTGCACAAAGGTGAAGTCACTTCATATCACAGATTTTATAAACTGACTCACATCAGAATCTTATTTTTTTAATGTTTAAAAAGGTATGAAAAACCCTGCATTTAATTTCCTGCTTCCTTATTGCTCGCTCTCTCTCTGTTGACAGTGCTGAAGCAGTTGGAGGAGCTGCTTAGTGATATGAAGGCAGATGTCACCCGCCTCCCTGCAACCATCGCTCGGATACCACCGGTTGCCGTGCGGCTCCAGATGTCAGAGAGAAACATCCTGAGCCGGCTGGCGAGCCGAGGCCCCGAAACACAGGCACAGGCACAGACACAACAGGTAACACACACTCCGCTTCAAACTAGTCCATGCTGTGCTGTATATATCACATGACCTCTCATGTACACTGGGGGCGATGGTGTTGTTGATCGCACTGTTACTGAAAAAGCGAGGATGTAAGAAATCTGGTCATTTGTCCCTTTTAGTGTTTGACTTGGCCTGGTTTTATTCTGTTTCTTCAGATGTCGCAGTAGAATGAGACTCGGCTCTTTACCTCGGACACGCCCTTTCCTCACCTCGACATTCCTGATTGGTGCACAGCAGAATGACCACTCCCACCCCAAACAGACTTTACAGTTTTTCCTGGATGATTGAATTCCTCCCTGAAGTTTGCGGCTGTGGACAGAGAGGCTATTTTATTTTTTCTTCCTGTTTTCAATTTCTGTATTAATATAATTGATATAATGTTATTATGATGTTTTTTTGGGACCTAAATAAAAAAATTGAATAAACAAATTGATTCGTTTGGTCAGGAGGTGAAAGAAGTGACTGTATGAACAGCTTTTATCCACCAGAGGGCAGCAGCATCTCTTACTGGGAACAATGACTGCAGGGGAAAGGCAGAAGAAATAATAATTAAAAAAAAACAAAAGTAGTAAAGTACACAAACATGTGTAAACACAACATCTGGGTCATGTGGAAATACCTCTGGGCTGCATCTGTCTGTTCTGATCAGGGTTAATGTGTTTTTATCTTTGAATTGATCCATTAGATCAATGAGACGATGCAGCAGCAGCGTTCAGACGAGGAGACGAGGACACTGTCCAACACGTCTCACCGACTCACACCTCGTTTACAAGCTGAAGCCTGTGTGTTGTAGCAGGTTCACCTGTGTGTCTGTGGCTACAATAAGAAAACTCCTGATTTAAATCAGGTGTGAGATTGACTCCAGACAGGAAGCACAGCGTCACACTTCCTGATGACGCGATTCTCTCAGCTGTTTTAACTCATTCGGTTTTACAGCTGCTGATAAACAACAAATACACAACGTGTCTTAATCTCACCCTGTGAGGTCACTGTGTCAAAGGTCAAGATGCTGCTCACTTTGGTATTGTTGGTATTGACAGCAAGTTAAAAAGATTTCTCTCTCTCTCTCTGTGTGTGTGTGTGTGTGTGTGTGTGTGTGTGTGTGTGTGTGTGTGTGAGGCCATGCCTTCTAGGAGTTCCAATATTTACTGTACAGAACAATTCAAAGGAAATTATTGATCCTTTTGAAAAATGAGGTCATGTCAAATGTAGGACCACAACTTTCACCTGAATGTGTTTTTGTGTTTGTGTTTACATGTCACATTATTGTCTTATCTTCAGTGTGAGAGGCCACGCTGGCTGTTTGACTCATCTGCACTGATTGATCGCTGATCGGCTCTGATCAGGAACCAAACCTTGTATTTCCTCAGCTTCAAATCAAAGAAGAATGGACTGCTGGAGAATCTCCACTGCTTGTACCTTTGATTCTCCTCCAGCCTTAAGTCATCCTCTCTTCTCTCCACTCTGCACCTGCAGAGCAAACACGACACAAACCTTTCAGAAAGTCTCCGTCTTTAACCCTGACTGCTGGTTTGTTTTTTGCAGAGCTCTTGATGATGAAGCAGTGGATGAACGTCGCACATCGCTCCAGCTGCTGTGGAACCCACCTGACCTGTGTGGCCTTCAGCTGCAGACGTGTTCCATGATGTGTCGGTGTGTGTTGGTCAGATTTCCTGCGGCACTGTGCCTCTTCTACTTTGTGATTGTGTGTTTGTGTGAAACTGGTGTTTGTAGCTCGTCTCAGACCTGTTGACATCTGATGTTTCAGAGAAGGGACCAGCTCCCCTGAACGCATCTCCTCCCTCACTTTGTTTGTTCAGTGGTTTAATATTTAGCTCGCTCACACACACACACACACACACACGACTGCGCTCTTTGTCACGTCTGGGCAGACACACACTCGCAGCTTTAACTGGGCAGCTGATAGAAACCTCATGTCACTGTCGTCAGGTCTGTGCAGAGGATCACTCACACTGTTTGTTTCCTGCGTTTTGTTGGAGCAGTTGAACGCCTCGTCAGATCCATCCTGCTCCACTCAGAGCATCTGCATTCACCTCTGAGGAGAGATGGGACCTCGCACAGCAGGTAAGACCTTTGACCCTTACACACACACACACACAACAACGGAATCGTGACAAATCAGAGTTTATTCACTTTGATGCAGTGGGTCAGAGGTCAGAGGTCAGAGACTCTGGTACAGTTGCTTTTGGATAAAGCTGGAAACCTTTACGCTTTGTGAAGATCATACAGATCATACCTCAGTGTAGCTTCAGCGTGTGACGTGATGTCTCCATGTGAGGTAACTACGGACACAGGAGGAAGTAATGAGTGATGTATTCCAGAGGACAGGATGATGATGTCATCTAATCATACAATGAGCCAATTAAAACACAAACAATGCCACGTTCAGCAGTTTGGAATGCGTGGACATATGCGACCGTGTGAGAAGCTGGATCCACAGGAGGCTGAAATCAGACCAGAACCAGAGTAGCAACAGACTGCGTCAGTCAAAGAGCTGGAAGCTGACGTGATGTCGTGAGTCCTGATTCTCCTGCGTCTGACCATCTGCTCCTTCTCTTCTCGCCGCCAGTTGCTCCATCGAAGGAGGCGAAGGTGTCTGTCAGAGGAGGAGGAGGCCGGCTGAGGAGCAGCAGTGATGGAAGCAGGTACAGCAGGAGAGAGGGAGGCCTCCCCAAGAGCTCCTCCTCCTCCTCCTCCTCCCCGGTGCTCTCCAACCCCAAATCAGGTGAGACAGCTGATCTTATCTACCTGGATGTGTTTCTCGGTGTCTCGTCACAGTTCCACCTCTGACAGCGTGTAAAGTTCTCACCTGTGGTTCAGTGTTCTGCTGCTGTGGAAAACAGACACACACTGCTAACACTCTTCACGTTTGTCTCACGCTCAGTTCTGAAGAAACCAGTGAGCACAGAGGAGCTGCAGAAACCAGGAGGACCTTACGCCAGGAAAACCTTCACAGTACGTTCACGCCAACGCTAACGGAGACGAGCTTTAGGGGCCGTCTGTAAATTCACCTCAGCACAGGAGGAGAAAAGGAAACGACTCTCTTCACCCCCTGTTCTGTAACCAGCTGCAGGTTCACACACGCCAGATATTTCCCTCTTACATAAAACCACTGCATCACTGTGTGTGTGTGTGTGTGTGTGTGTGTGTGTGTGCGTTTGTGTGTGTGTGTGCGTGCAGATTGTGGGCGACGCTGTGGGCTGGGGCTTCGTGGTGAGGGGAAACAGGCCGTGTCACATCCAGGCCGTGGAGCCCTGTGGCCCCGCGGCCGCTGCAGGGATGAAGGTAGTGATGCATCATGGGAGATGTAGTTACCGAGTGTCAGTGATGTGTTTGTTGTATTTGTTGTATTTGTTGTATTTGTTGTTGCTGTTTAAAGAGAAATGTTCTGTAAACACAGGAAGCTGGTTAACGCTGAGACTTCATACACAGGTTTGTCAGTTTGTGGTGTCGGTCAACGGCCACAGTGTCCTGGACCTGGACTACAGGACGGTCAGCCACCTGATCCTGACGGGACCCAGGACGGTGGTGATGGAGGTGATGGAGGAGATGGAGGAGACAGAACGCTGAGTGCAGTGTGTGGCTGAAACAGCTGACACAGTCATGATGCCATTCACAGCTGGTGTTAGAGTGTGTTGCCGAGCGAGACGAGGACGGGACGAGACGAGGACGGATGCTGGACACTGGAGACACACGTTAACACATTAAAGTTCATTTCCCTTTGTCCACAAAAAGATGTTTTTCTAAATGAGGTTTTGTCAGTGAGCAGATGTTTATTTCTGAAGACAAACTGACCTGTAGAAGATTTAAGCTTTGAAAGAAGTGTTTACTTAATGGCTGTCATGTTGTCATGGAAACTGACCCTTGAACTCACCATGTTGTTGACATCACTGAAACAGCTGGTGTTTCTTTTAGGCTCAGGTGCCTGTTCATCCACACACAACAACAACACATCACCTGTGTGTGTCGCCGCAGCACTGACACACCCCTGCACATACACACACACACACACACACCTCCCCCTCCAGCTCCTCCCTTGTCTGTGTTTACTTTTCCATCCTCTTCCCGTGCGTCTAATTCCCAGAAAGGAAGAGGAAGCCGGCTGCTGCTCAAGTGTCTTGTTTTGAAGTTTCTTTCTATTTTTTTGTATTATTGTGCAAACGACCTGTTTTCACCCTTTAATCAGGCATTGGTGTAAATCCTGTTGTTTCCTCTGATTGATTAAATTGTGATAATTAAACGACTTTAAGCTGCACTTCCTGAAGTTAAATGAAAACAGACCAATGAGTGAGGATATCGACCTGCTATATGTCAAAAACAAAAGGTCAAAGTTCACAGGCAGCAGGTCATTTCCTCTTTAATGAGTGGAGATCGGCTTCACTTTCAGCTCTTCAGACACATTTTTATTGTTTACATTTCTTAAATATTAATAATTATTCTTATTGTGTTTCAGTAAAGGAGAAAGAAGCCTGATGATGGTGATGATGATGATGATGATGATGATGATGGTGATGATGATGATGATGATGGTGATGATGCTGATGCTGATGATGATGATGGTGATGATGGTGATGATGGTGATGATGGTGATGATGATGATGATGATGATGATGATGGTGATGATGATGATGATGATGATGATGATGCTGATGATGATGATGCTGGTGATGATGATGATGATGATGCTGATGGTGATGATGATGCTGATGATGGTGATGATGGTGATGATGATGCTGATGATGATGCTGATGATGATGCTAATGCTGATGCTGCTGATGATGATGCGGTGATGATGATGATGATGATGCTGATGATGATGATGATGATGATGCTGATGATGGTGATGATGATGGTGATGATGGTGATGATGGTGATGATGATGATGATGCTGATGATGATGCTGCTGATGATGATGCTGATGATGATGATGATTATGATGATGATGATGATGATGATGATGCTGCTGATGATGATGCTGATGATGATGATGATTATGATGATGATGATGATGATGATGATGATGATGATGATGATGATGCTGATGCTGATGCTGATGCTGATGCTGATGATGATGCTGATGCTGATGCTGATGCTGATGATGATGATGATGATGGTGATGCTGATGATGATGATGATGGTGATGATGATGATGATGATGCTGATGCTGCTGATGATGTGTGGATCTTAAAACACATCATCCTCCACCCAGCAGCTCATCTGGAGCTGATGACACAGTGACGTGCAGAGATGTGGATGCTCCACATGACGAGTTGATTTATTTTGATGATTTTGTCAGAGCATAAATCCCTGAAGTTCGATCGTGAGGTTCAAGAAGCTTCTGGAGCCAGTGGACTCAGTGAAACCTGCCGACAGGGGGAACCAGCTCCCAGGTCACATCCACGCCTGTGTCTCAGTGATGCGTAGGACAGGACGGCATTCCCATAAATTCCGGGTCAGTAACTTTTAACTTTCAACTTGTCAAGACACATTCTGCAAAAACATGGAGGCTGACACAGTCACAGGTCCAGAACAGGACATTTTACCAGTGTCATGTGACTATACATCATGTGATCATCAGGTTTTCTGCCACTGTCACAGCAGCAGTGATGATTGTTTTCCATTGGGTCACGGTCATGTGACTCTGTGGTCAATAACAGTAACACAACATACAACACACAAAGACTTTGTTTAAAAGAAAGTTTCATATTCGTAGTTTTTTACTTCCATCACCCTCATTGACCTTCATCACCCTCGTTGACCTTCATCACCCTCGTTGACCTTCATCACCCTCTTTGACCTGGCAGCTCAGATGGTGATGAAGGTGTGTAAAGTTGTGATTGTGATGTCATATGACCGTTTCCTTCTTCCTCCATGAACCTGAGCCTCCTGTGGTATGAACAGCTCATAGCCAGGAGTGACAGGAATACTGTGTCCCGGCAGCCTCTTTCTTCTTCTTCTTCTTCTTCTTCTTCTTCTTGTTTTTCTTTCCTTCCTGCTCGTGGCCTCGCCTCACATTAAACGAGGGCAGAGGAATGAGCAGCTGCAGGGCAGGATGGTGAATGAAGCGGGAGACACCCATCACTCTCTGCAAGTCAGGACTCAGGAGACTGAGGAGCAGCATGAAGCCTCCGGCAGGAGACAGAGAGACAGGAAGTGAGTCAGGCCTCTTCCTACAAAATAAAACCTGCTCAGGTGAATGAAGCTGACTCTTTGATAGAAACCAGGGCAGTGGTTCACAGTCCACACAGCTGTTCCAGCACGACCAGGAAAAGCTGTCAGGTTTCTAAACTATTCAGGTGTTTTCCTTCACATCCATCAATAAATAACGTCACATACAAGACCTGTATAAATACTTTACTATTAAACCCATGTCGTACTCCAACAAAATGACATTTCTATTGAAATGTATTCAATTTCTATCTAAATTGAAGACATATAATTTGTTCCTTTTGGGCCTTTAACATCTTTTGAGTTGTGTGTTTCCTGCAGCAGTGGGTGAAATGTGTCAGTGACCGAACAACAGGATGTGCAACAGAGACAAACTCTCTGTGTGATGTCATGACAACAAGAAATAATAATAATAATAATAATAACTTTTATTCAAGATTCACCAGTAGTAAAATCACGTGACCCAAAAGCATCAGCCCGGAAACGAGGCTGGCGTCCTGTTGGCTCAGTACCGCCCCCTCTGGTGCAGGTGTTTCATTATCCGCTTTTCCAACTTCTCCGAATTTTGCCCCAAACTCAGTTTTCTGCTCTTGTTGTGATGGTTATTTTCTTATTGTCTCTTTATGTGTCACTGACGTTCGATCAGAAGTCATGAATCAGCAACAACACGGCTGCTGATAGGCTAACCGGTTAGCAAGCGAGTAGCTGCGTAGATCGCATTTATATAAGTTTGTATAAATTAAGATAAGCGGACGTGTTTTAAAAAATAATGTAAAGAAACGTGTTTGCAGCTTTAAGTACTGTACGTCGTCGCTCATTGTGACAGGTTCACAGGAAAGTTGTGACCATTCTGAAGCTGTGACGACAACATGTGTTTAAATGGACTCAGCAAGGTAAACATTAATGTTAGCGATTAGCACCACCGCTACGGGCTAGTAAGCTAATGTTTGTTTATGCTAATGCACCACTGCTATAGTCTCATTAGCTAAGGTTTGTTTACGCTAATGTCAACTGTGTGTTGTTAGCCTCTGCTAGATAACACTAAACATTTAAAAGGGTTGGGTGAGTTAAATTACGTTGGTTTTAAAGTGTTTACTAACGTGTTTATCTGATAGTTTGTTTGTCTGAAGTCTTCTTTTCCTGACATATTATTAGGGCAGGTTATAAGAGCTGCTGGGAATTGGTCCGTGATGTAAATACTTGTTGTTACACTGCTGTCAGCTGTTGATTGCCGGCTCTGTCTGTGCGCCGCCTCAGCACTGTTTTATTTTGAAATGTCGGGACCGGTAGTCCCGCTGCTGAGTGCGACCTGCCTCCCGCGGTGCAGCGGGGAGAGGGGGAGCAGAGCCCGGCTGAGCAGAGCCCGGCTGCGGCGCAGGACGGAGCGGACATCACCCAGCTGATGATCTGACCTGAGCAGGTACATTATAATTCTTATTCGCTTCTTATTCACGACATGCACTAATCCGCTAACAGGCTGGCGGGGCCGCGCCCCGCGGGCGCGCGCGCCGTGTCTCCGCCGGTGGCCTCACCTGTGCGCGCCGCCGCAGGTGAAGGAAACTTCTGCTGCTCTGATTTGAACTGAGTTGATGTGTAACCAACACACGTTATTTCCAATGGGAGTCAGAGGTATCTCATGCACGCGCGCGCGCGCACGCACACCTGTCAGAGTATTACTGCCATCACGGTGAGAATATAAAGTTTAGACTTTTATCAACGAATTCATACCTGTAACAGCTGTGTTTCCCTCACGCCTCTGCAGGGGTCAGAATAAATCTGTTTCCATATAAAAATCTATCAACATACTCACATTCCTGTTCTGAAAGTTAGTTTGTGTTGTTGCTCCTGTTTTAGGAATAAAATGCAGTGTCAGCAGATATGTGGACAAACATGTAGGAACATATGAGCAGGGTTTGGTGAATGTCAGTGATTTTGAGAAAAAAGTATTGTAACAGTTGTTAAATCAGACAAATAAATAAATGTATATTAGGAGAGGGGGGAGTGGCCTCAGCTGTCAGACTCTCATGTTTCTGCCTGTTGAGTCCAGCAGAGACACAGACTGATCAGAAGACATATTGATTCTGGTATTGATTAGAAACCAGTGGGATTTCAGTCTTTGGTGTGTGTGTAACTTAGGTGCTAATTGAAATGTATCATGTGGTTAATTTAACTCCTCATCCTTTTCCCTCCCTCCTCTTTTCCTTCTCTCCTCCTGTTTCCCTCTTCTCGCTCATCCCTCCATCTTCACTCTCTCTCCTCCCACCCTGTTGGTCTCACCCACTCATCCTCTCACCTACTTTCTCTTCCTCTGACTTTTTTGTCTCCTGCCCCTCCTCCTCCGTGTCTCCGTCCCTCCTCTTCTAGACAGGTGTATCACGTCCTCCTCTCTGCTGGTATCAGGATGCAGTTGTCAGTCAGACCCAGTCTCTGCCTTCTGGGCTTGGTTCTCATCTCCCTGTTCCTTCAGCCAACGCGGGGCCAAGGTGAGTACCTGCCACCAGTCTGCTGCCACAGCTCCATCGGGCATTCCCATTGCAGTGTCTCACAGCACCACTGAAACATCTAACGCATCAGAGAGGAACAGGAGTTTTCTCGCAGAGAAAATATGTGGGTGCAGCTTCTTCTCGAAAGTTTTCATTATTTCACTCTTTATCCCATGTCTGTGTCAAAGGTCAAAAGCCTTGATGTTGGAATCATTGTGAGAAAATCTTTTATTGTCAAGACAGACAGGCAGGCAGGCAGGCAGACAGACAGGCAGACAGACAGCTGTGGCATATTCTGAAGAATTCATCCATGTGTTTGGTTTATTAGGGAAAAGCTCCACTTCTGCCTCAGTCTCACACATTGACATCACAACATGTGCCGCTGGCTTACTGTCTCCACTGTCAAACCATGTGTGTCAAACCATGTGTGTCAAACCATGTGTGTCAAACCATGTGTGTCAAACCATTGTCTCTCACTCTGCTTCACTCGTTCAGCAGGCAACACGTTCTCTCGCTAGCTCGTTAACAGAGAGCCACATTCTCCCTCACACCATTCACACCGTTAGTGACCTTAACCAGCCCCAACCCTGTCTCTGTAGGAATGTCAACGACAGATTTACATTCAGGATGTGTGAGGGTTTTTTCATTTTGAACCAAAGGCCTGAATCCAGATAAAGTTTTGTGTGAGTGTGTTACTGTGAGAAAAATGTGTGTGTGTGTGTGTGTGTGTGTGTGTGTGTGTGTGTGTGTGTGTGTGTGTAATGTTTCGCCTTGAGTCACTTTTCTTTCTTCCGTCATATGTGAAGCTTTTAAAGATCACAGGCAGAGATGAACCTGAAACAGGACTGAACCTGCTCAGTCTGCCTAGAGACACACACACACACACACACACACACACACACACACACACACACACACACACACACACACACACAGAGCACAGTTCAGCACACAAACTGTTAAGTGTGTACATATATTTGTATTTATTTATTGTGGATTGTGGCAGTGTGTGTCCTCTGTAGTGTCCAGCTGTAACAGCTCAGTGACGCAGCAGGTACAGTAACAGTTACACTGCTGTATGTTATTTCACCTGAATGTTGCTGACTTGACTCTGGACTTGAAAACGACGAATGACTCATGATACAATTTAGTAAAAATATGCGCGTATTGTTGTGGTAAAAGACCTGCACCGACCCTGAGCAACATCATCTCCACCCCTGTCTTCACCAGGCTGTTTACACAGCATCTAATACTCTGCAAGAGAGCACCATCTCACAGAGAAGATCTACTGCCTGTGTGTCTCTGTGTGTGGGTCTGTGTGTGTGTCTGTGTGTGTGTGGCTGCAAAGGAACTGGCAGGTTTTATAAAAAAAACACCCACCAAAGCTCAGGTGGAATCAGGTGCACAGAGATTTTTTTATGCCTACAGCTGAGTACTCCATTGGCAAATGTAAATAATTTATTTCGCTTCCATGGGAAAAGTCATCACATGCAAAGACGCTCATCACAACTTGACAACAAACAGAGGTGTTAAATCTGCGTGTTGAATCCTGTGGGATTTGAGCAGCTCCTCTCTGCAGATGAGACAATGTCCTTAGTCTCCGCGACACAGAGATGAACCCTGAGCTGAAATCCCACGCTGCCTTGTTCTCATCCTCGGGTCGGTGAGATGATGGATGCCGTATTCTCTCTCTTTTATTGTCTACGTATAAATATATTTGCCTGCTGTCAAATGCGCCGGCTTTTCAGTCTCTGGATCTTCTGCAGATGATGACGCGTGAAGCAGCGGTTCACCCAAAACGCTTTTTAAACCTATCAGCTGAACTGAATCCTGCATTGAGGAGAACATGTGGTCGGCAGTCGCTACTATCTCTTCCATACTTTTGTCTTTGAACATATTTGTTGTCATAAAAATAAACTGATTAACATTTCTCCCTCTTTTAATCATGAAGAGAGAGAGAGACAACAAAACCCAAACAGACTCAGACAAATACAACTTTTTCTCATTCTTTTGGTTTGGGTGGACCGTCCCTTTAAGCATCGTGTTTATCGCTTCACTGTCAGGGCTCTACCGAGTGTCAGTCAGTGTAGGACAGAAGAAGTCGGTGGTGGTGGCGGCGGGAGATGGCTCGCCTCGTAACGAGGACACAAACACACACGTTTGTGGTTTATATTTGATCTTGCAGCCTCTGGCTCGTCTCTGTTTCTGCATAGCTGAGTAAATATGATGTGGACTGCCTCTGCAGGAGTGTTTGTTATCTGGGGTTTGGCCTCGGCGGTGTGAAAATGTTCCTGACCTTGAATGTGTGGTTTTTGGCGTCACGGCTCTTTACAGTGGCTTCAGTCCAGTGTTTTGACTTTGTCTGACCAGTGTGGTGTTGACTTCCACACTGGCTGAGGCCACGGTGAAGACTGTTTGGACATTCAGTGTACATCTGTCCTGCTGAGGACAGGAGGGGAATAGTAGACACATGCTATTCCAGCGCTTCTCCAGTCGGCGTCTTTTGTTCTCCTCGCAGTTAACAGGGAGTCGCATTCACTGCTCCGTCTCATCCTCCTCGTACCCCCCAGTGACAGCCTTAACGCAGGGACGCAGAAAACAGACGCGGGACAGACGTGTAGAAAAGGACACGTGAGGGGACGGAGACAGAGGGAATGGGGAAGGTGGAGTCAGTCAGTTTGAGAGGGCTCTCAGGTAGATGAGGAGGATGAGGATGAAGATGAGAAGTAAAATGATCTCTGATCTCTGTGATGTGTGTTGTGTCCTCCTGCTGGAGAAGATGCACTTTGTCCTCCTCTTTCCTCCCTGACTGTTACAATCACAGATGGCGCGTCTGCCTCTGCGCCGCCATAACTCTGGAGGGAGTTCAGTCTCGGCAGATGATGGACCAGGTAGACGTAAAGCAGGAGGAGCTCAGGTCCTGCATGTGAAACCTGTGTCTGAGCACCACTGACGCTTCTGTGTGACAATATCAGCAGTTTGACACAACATATGGTTTTATTCATGTAAAATAAGACAGGACGTCTGTTGGAGATGATTTACACATCAGTCAGTTTGCATCAGTGATCACAGAACATCAGAACAGAGCTGAACTCCAGGGTCCAGGGTTATGGATGAAGCCCACTGATCTGCACCTGTGACACTGTGAATGTGGACGATGCCTGACAGGAATCATCTTAACCTACAGTGTATTGACAGCTGTGGTGTAAAGCTGTGTGCTTTTTTTGTGTGTCTGTTTAGTTTCGTCACCACGAAGGTTTCGCGCCAAAGTCCTGAGTCCAACCAAACTGCAGGTGTTGTGGAAAGAACCAAAAGGAGAGTTTGAAAGCTACAAAGTCATTTACACCACAAGACCAGGTAAGATCCAGCTGCTGGTTCCACTGGACCTCAGAGAGAGTGGATGGAGGTCTGGTGTGCTTGTGTGTGTGTGTGTGTGTGTGTGTGTGTGAGTGAGTGGATCAGTCAGTGTGTGTGGAGCTTCTATCAGAAAACATCTCCCCCGTTCAGTCCTCCACTGTTTAGCCACATTCACACCAGGAGGCTGAACCTCCATGATGAGTCGTTTCCCAATGTGTTGCTCATGGCCCCTCAGCAGAGCCTGTAGCAGGATGATGTGACAGATTAAGACCTGCACCAGTTTGAACCCAGACATATGAAGGTTTGCAAACCGATCACAGGCTTTGCTCACAAATCATATCAGCACGTCACATTTTAGTTGTTTTCCTGTTGGAAGAAAAATTCTAGTTATGCACCGAGGAGCTTTTTTCCCTGGAGGGAAAACAAATGAGCTTCTTTATGTGGTCATCAGCTGCTGCTCAGTTGACAATTCACTCTGCAGAGACAGACACGGGACACGGGACACGGGACACGGGACACGGGACACGGGACGTTACAGGGCTACTCAGCTTGTTCTGTGAGAGCTTATAGGTCATTGTTCATATACATTTGAAGGTGTGTGAGTGAAAGCAGTCACTGTGGAGCTTGAGTCGTGTCTCTGGGTGTGGAAGTGTTGGATCCAGTTCAGGTTTTTTACGAGTTTGGGCGTAGGTGTGTGAAGAGGACTGTTTCTCCTTGTTTCAGCCTGATTGTAATGAAATGTTGGAAACGTCGCTCACTGTAATACAAACCACCTTCTGCTCCTCACCTTCACCTCTTCACCTCACCTGATCACTGTTCTCTACATAGAGGAGGTTCTACTTGACTCCACACCTGTATCCCTGCCACATGGCGTCCACACGGCGTCCACATGGCGTCCACACGGCGTCCACACGGCGTCCACACGGCGTCCACACGGCGTCAACACTGACGACCTCTGTCCAGACAAGCTCACCTGAAACACAGGTCATATATTTGATATACAGTGACAGAGAGTCCTCTGCAGGAGGAACACTGATGGTGACGAGTCAGAGCAGGGATTTGATTTGTTGGTCACTGACAGGAAGTGTTAACACCTCTTTGTATTCACCGCTGGTTGTCGAGACCTGACTGATAAGAAGCAACCAGGAAGAGAACCTGGGCATCATGTGACATTGTTTACTAAAGTTTCCAGTGAAAATGTGTATTGTGATGGTGCTAATTGACCTGTAGTTTTAATTTATGGTTTTTAAGACTCAGTGGAAATGAATTCCATGTCTGAGATGGAGCGTAATCACAGTTATTAAGTCACATCTGTATGTACGCGTCAGAAGCTGCTCTGTTATTATGATGATGGAAGGTGTTTCGATTGCTGACGTTTTTACAGCATATGGATGTGAAGTGAAGTCGTGAGCTTTCATTTTATATCTATAAATCAGGTCACTGGATGTCACGTGACGCCTGCCTCCACATCAGACTGTCTTTATTGTGTCTTTTGTCACTGTGTGTGTTGTCTTGTCTTATTCCTCCTCGTGGAGACAAGTATACTACAACCTGCTGATGATGTTGAGCAGATGTTGGAAATGAGATTTTCTGGCATCTGGGAAATGTATTTCTGTTCAAAGCCTTGAACTCATTTGCAGTTTTGGACTCGGTCAGTATCTGAGAATGAGTCAGACAGTAGAGCTGAGCTCTTCTCAGCCTGTAAACTGCTGATCCTGCAGGAGGAGGAGAAGGTTATCTGCTGAATACACATCTTTTTCTTTATTTGTATTTGTCCTTTATCACATTTTAGTCCGTGTTATTGGCTCATAGCTGGTTCTGTTCTCTGGTTTCTGCTCGTTGCTGCAGTGAGGAGCTGTTTTTACCTGCGGCGTGAATAAAGTCCATCTGTCGTCTCCTCGGTCTTCACTGCCTCAGGGCGTCTCTCTGTTCATTTTTCTTTTTTGGGCAGTTTGACTCATCGTGTCGGCCGCTGATGCAACAGAAGCTGTTTTCTTCATCGAACCACAATCCTGCTCACAAGCAGCTCAAATATGCCGACATTTAAAAGTCAATCTGATAAACTGATCATGATGAGTCCCTGAAACATGGCTCAGAGCAGTGAGCTTGAGGTTTTCAGACGGTTGAGGTTCAGGATGTTGCCGTCTGTCTCCGTCCTCCTCTCGTCCAATCCATCTTCATCTGTTATCTCTCCATCTTGTCGTCTGTCCTCCCTTCGTTTGTCTCCTTCACTCTCTCTTGTTTCGCCCGTCCTCCATCACTCTCACTTCTCCTCGTTTCAGCGTGGTCCGCCTCGCGCGGGTCAGAAGCACACGCAGATCTGAGGTGATTGTGTGGGTGTGTGTCAGGTGGATGTTTCCGTCCGCAGCACGCCGTCTTCAGGAAGATGAAAGGAGTCGCGCAGGTTGAACTGAGACGCTGGTGATTAAAAAGTTTTGCGGTTTGAGGTTATTTTCTTGCACTCTGCAGATTGTTACGCTGCTACAGCAGCTGTTGTGAGTTTTATGAGAACATAATTACATGGATAATCCTGAAGCTCACTGCTACATTAGAGAGGAAAACCAGACAGCGTGAATTACCCCAAAGCAGCTATTTATTCACAGGCAGGAAGTTAAAAACATGGTTTGTGTCTGAAATGAGGAGTTTGATTCGTTTCAAAGTAAGAGTTAGTTTCTGGTGTGATTTAAGGCATAACGTCGTTTCTCTCAGCTCCGTCACTCATCAGGATCAACGAGTGTAAGAAAAGTTTTTCTCTCTACATAGGCAGCCGATTATTTATGTAAATGATTTTCTATAATACTGCATTATATCTCAAATGTTACATAGTGTACATACATATGCATATGTCACTCAGAGATATGATGGGTTTGTTTTCCAGCCATGTTTTATTTTCTTCTCCTCAAAACTCATTATATTTACTTTAATGTAGCTATGGAGGAACTTCGGTGGATGTTGATTGGTGTGTGCCGTAGCCAATAGCAGCAGAGCTACAGACCCATGTTATGACTGGACTGAACTCGTCTTTTGTCCTTCTCTCTTTGAACAGGTGGACGAGTGGAGGAAGTTCAGGTACCCAAACAGGAAGCGATGCTTGTCATTGACGACTTTGACCCAACTAAAGAATACAACTTTAAAATCATTGCAGTCAGCAGAGGACAAGAAAGCAAACCTCTTCAGGCCAAACATGAAGGTAGGAGACCTTACCTGAGTGGAATGATCAGCGCTGCTAAAAAATACTTCATGTCATATTTCTACATGTTTGTGGTGTATGGTTTGTCGACTCGCCTGTTGTCTCTTCCAGCTCAGCGATCAGGTGTCGAGGTGGTTCAGTCTCAGAGGAGTCAAGACGGCGACGTCACCGAGGAGTACAATGAGATCTCAGAAGGTAAGGTCCTCAGCAGGAGAACGGGAGGCAAACAGGTGAGGAGAAACAGTGGAATGGAAAAGATCTCCATCATTGGGATTGAAGACGTCTCCTGTACATCAGGGGACGAAACAGTCAACAGGGGACAAAACAACCTGAAGTTATTGAAAAACAAGTGTCCTGTCAACAAGAAGGTTTTTTAAATCTGAAAATGGCATCGCAGACTTTTCAGAATAAACACCCTGTGTTCCTTTGCAGCTGGTGTGTGTGTGTGTTTGTGTGTGTGTGTGTGTGTGCGTGGGCATGTGGTGGAGCTGTGTGATTTAAAGCCCTGAAATGAAGAAGTGGTGATAACGAAGATGTCGACTGTTTGTTGTCATCTCAAACCCAAATTACAGCTTCGGCTGTGAAAATGGCCACAGGGTTTATTCAGTCAGCCAACTATAGAAACTAAGTGATTTTTTTAATTTAAAAAACTTGAAATATTCTTTTATTTTGAATTTAATGAGATTTCTTTTTTATTATCGTCATTGGAACTAGTGGAACATTCAGAGCCTGGTGATAAATCCACCTGCCTCTGTTGCCACACACTCCTGCTGTTTGAGTGGTGCGACTGATGTGGAATCAGCCATCTCTCCCTGACAGCAGCTCGGCAGATGTGTTCAAAAGGGAGCCAGACTTATGGCGTCTGTGTCAGCACTCGCAGCTCGAGGTGAGCCAAGGCGACGGCGGAGCAGAGAGGGGAAAAGACGGGATCTGATCCCAAAACGTGAAGATAATTACAGCGAGGAATGCCAGAGAAGTCCTTTTTGTCGCCTGGCTCCTGCTCTGCCTCGGGCTCCGGCTCTCATAACGTTATTTTAGTTTATTACCACAAACCCCAGCCGGAGCTGCTCCTGTGTTTTCTGTAAACACGTCTCTCCGTTTACTGAACAGTAAAGACAGAGTCTGAAGACAGAAACCTTCATCGTCCTATCAGACCTTCCATCTGCAACATGTCGTGTTGGTTTTAGACAAACGTAGATTAGATTTAGATTTGAATTAATGAAACACGAGCACAGTCTAATATTCCTGCACTCATAACTGGTGCTTTGCTTTTTATATCACTCCATCCCCACTAAACCCCCCCTCCCCCAAACACACACTCATCACACACTGTGATCCCACCATCTTCCCCTCCAGCTCTTTTCATCATCGTGTTCCTCATTATTTTTTCTCATTACTATGTTTGATCTTTGGTCTGTTGCATTTTTTTAAATCCCTCACTCGTTTTCCTTTTATTCACGCTGTTATCTTGGTCACAGTATGTGACGTCATGCATATGATGACCTCAGTACAACATGCAGAGGGACGTCAGAGGTTCCGCTGCTCCTCCCTGTGCTTCTGACTTTCAGCTCTGGTCCCGTCTTTTATCATTTGAAATGATCTTGGTCTGTCAGGATACCAACGTCTGTCCTCTGTTTATCTGTTTGTCTCACTAGTGGTCGATCCACTTCCTGTTCTTTGTGACATTCATTCAGCTTCAGGTTTGTTTGTTTGTGTCTCTGCTGCGTGGAAGAATCTCAAAGCTTCATGCAGATGATGAAAGTAAGAACCAGCTCCTCTCGTCTCCTCCTCCACTTCACTTGTCTCAGTTTTCACATCGTGTCCTGTCATAGCGCCTTCTGCTCCGTCCCTCCTCCTCCCTGTCTGCTCATAGCTGACAGTCCGCTCCCTGCCCACACTTGCTGAATACCACAGCTGTATCCTCACAGGCCCGTTCCTGCGAGCTGCTGCCTGCTCGGCTCAGTCTGACGGCTTGTTGTGTGTCTCTCGCCTCTGCGGGTCACCTCCATGCTGACAGGGTACGACAAGACCGCCGGGCCCTATGCTTTATGTCTTAAAGGATGCTGACATCCAAGTTGTGATTATTGTATCGTGGGCTCAGTGGGTTTGACAGGCGGCGCAGAAAAGGTTGTCATTTGCGGTGCTTATTTTGGATTCACTGATTTCCTGCAGTGACCTGGTTGTCAGCTCCTGCAGCGAAAACCACTTCTCCATCACATGTTTGTATCAAGATGTGTCTGAACACACAGCCTCAGGTCCTGTTTGTCAGTGTGATGGTGTTTGTAGTGATGGGCATCGTTCAGTTCTCCTGTAGGTGAACAGCAGTGGGGGAAAAACTTCCATCACTGTCATATGAGTCAAACACAACCTGTTGCCATGGCAGCGATGATGTTGACTGATGGTCGTCTTCTGGGACAGAGAAGATCTGTGGTTGAATGTAAAATGAAGTTGTGTAAAGAAATGATCAATATGTTCAATCACTGAACATATTGAGTTGTTATTGTTATTGGTAAAACGGTGTCCTGAGCCTAAAACCCGTCATCGTCTCTCTGTTGTCGCTTCTCTTGCGTAACGCTGCAGTTGGATGATAACAGACTGAGACTCATCTCATTACATCACACTCACATTCCTCATGTTTCATCCCACCTGTCTGGGACTCAGGTTATTTGACGGTTCACTGATCCAGCTGAATCAGAACACGTCGTTTGTTTTAGTCTCAACATTGTTACATCGTTACATCACAGACTTGTTGCTTCTTTTCTGCACATGTGTGCACGGCTGTGTGCACGGCTGTGTGCACGGCTGTGTGCATGTGTGTGTTTTTAGATATTAGATTCTATAAGTACTAGAATGAGGAATTAACATTTGGACTGTAGTACATTTGGAGTTCATGAACTGTGGTGTGGTGTCCTCAGTGAATGTGGAGAATGTGCAGACACCAAGTCGTGGCAGGTTTTCTTATGATTCATTTGGGCTTTTTTCACTTGGCGCTCCGTTTCACTGTTGTGACGACGTATCAGCACAAAGACAGTTGTTGTGGAAGGAAAGTCGGCTTTAACTTGACAGCATGAACCGTGTGGATGTGGCCCTGCAGTTCTGTGTGTGTGTGGGTGTGCGTGCGTGTGTCCTTGTAGATGTATATGCAGTACTCTGCAGTACTGCAGAGTACTGGGAAGACAGAGTTTATTTGGTTTGTTGCTGTTTCAAATGAGGATAAATGACTAAAACACTTTGTTAATGTGTTTTATTGTTGTCAATAACATAATAAACTTGTTGTTATCGAGAGAGGATTGATGTTAGGATGAGAGAGAGATGATGTTAAGATGAGAGAGAGAGATGATGTTAGGATGAGAGAGGGATGATGTTAGGATGAGAGAGAGATGATGTTAGGATGAGAGAGAGATGATGTTAGGATGAGAGAGAGATGATGTTAGGATGAGAGAGAGAGATGATGTTAGGATGAGAGAGAGGGATGATGTTAGGATGAGAGAGAGATGATGTTAGGATGAGAGAGAGATGATGTTAAGATGAGAGAGGGATGATGTTAAGATGAGAGAGAGAGATGATGTTAGGATGAGAGAGAGAGATGATGTTAGGATGAGAGAGAGATGATGTTAGGATGAGAGAGAGAGAGATGATGTTAGGATGAGAGAGAGATGATGTTAGGATGAGAGAGGGTTGATGTTAGGATGAGAGAGAGAGATGATGTTAGGATGAGAGAGGGATGATGTTAGGATGAGAGAGAGAGATGATGTTAGGATGAGAGAGGGATGATGTTAGGATGAGAGAGAGATGATGTTAGGATGAGAGAGAGATGATGTTAGGATGAGAGAGAGATGATGTTAGGATGAGAGAGAGATGATGTTAGGATGAGAGAGAGATGATGTTAGGATGAGAGAGAGATGATGTTAGGATGAGAGAGAGATGATGTTAGGATGAGAGAGAGATGATGTTAGGATGAGAGAGAGATGATGTTAGGATGAGAGAGAGATGATGTTAGGATGAGAGAGAGATGATGTTAGGATGAGAGAGAGATGATGTTAGGATGAGAGAGAGATGATGTTAGGATGAGAGAGAGATGATGTTAGGATGAGAGAGAGATGATGTTAGGATGAGAGAGAGATGATGTTAGGATGAGAGAGAGATGATGTTAGGATGAGAGAGAGATGATGTTAGGATGAGAGAGAGATGATGTTAGGATGAGAGAGAGATGATGTTAGGATGAGAGAGAGATGATGTTAGGATGAGAGAGAGATGATGTTAGGATGAGAGAGAGATGATGTTAGGATGAGAGAGAGATGATGTTAGGATGAGAGAGAGATGATGTTAGGATGAGAGAGAGATGATGTTAGGATGAGAGAGAGATGATGTTAGGATGAGAGAGAGATGATGTTAGGATGAGAGAGGGTTGATGTTAGGATGAGAGAGAGAGATGATGTTAGGATGAGAGAGGGATGATGTTAGGATGAGAGAGAGAGATGATGTTAGGATGAGAGAGGGATGATGTTAGGATGAGAGAGAGAGATGATGTTAGGACGAGAGAGGGATGATGTTAGGATGAGAGAGAGGGATGATGTTAGGATGAGAGAGAGATGATGTTAGGATGAGAGAGAGAGATGATGTTAGGATGAGAGAGAGATGATGTTACGATGAGAGAGAGATGATGTTAGGATGAGAGAGAGATGATGTTAGGATGAGAGAGAGATGATGTTAGGATGAGAGAGAGAGATGATGTTAGGATGAGAGAGAGATGATGTTAGGATGAGAGAGAGGGATGATGTTAGAATGAGAGAGGGATGATGTTGGAATGAGAGAGGGATGATGTTAGGATGAGAGAGAGATGATGTTAGGATGAGAGAGAGAGATGATGTTAGAATGAGAGAGGGATGATGTTAGGATGAGAGAGAGATGATGTTAGGATGAGAGAGAGAGATGATGTTAGGATGAGAGAGAGGGATGATGTTAGGATGAGAGAGGGATGATGTTAGGATGAGAGAGAGATGATGTTAGGATGAGAGAGGGATGATGTTAGAATGAGAGAGGGATGATGGTAGGATGAGAGAGGGATGGCGGGACGCAGGGAGACGGACGTGTGGGAAGTGAGGGGATGAGTCCAGCAGTGTCTGACTGGAAATGATGGAGCAGATTAACAGGAAGTTGTTTTATCAAGACCTCGTTTGTATGATGTGTGATTTCCATAAAATCTAAAATGATCTCTGTCCACACCAACAGGCCTTTGAGAGAAGTATCACATGACCAATGACCACACATGTAAACAGGAAGCAGGCGTCTGTACCGTAGTTTTCCAGACATCTCTGTTAGTTTAGAGTAAAAACAGTGTTGAGATGGTGTCAACATCCTGTTCTTTATATGTGTCTCTTCTTTTCTTTTTCTGTCTGACTGACATGCTTTCATAACTTTTATGACTTCTTTTTCTCCTTCTTTTCTCCCTCTCTCTCTTCTCCCTTCATCACAGGCCATTTCCAACTTATTGTTTCACATTTGGTTTGTCGCTCTGTGTGTGAAATGGTGTGAAGTCGTACTTGTGAGAACAGCGTGAGCGTGAACTGGCAGCAGTGTGTGTGGGTGACAGGTGTGTGTGTGGCAGAGACCTGTGTGACACAGCTGGTTCTGCAGGGTCGGCTCAGTTTAGAGAAGATGCAGAGCAGAGATTCACCTGTGTCCCATGGACACGTCTGTGTCTTTCCCTGTCACAGTTTTCGAGGTTTACAGTGTCTGTTTTTTGCAAACTCGGCATAAACCTAGTGTCTATTTAAAAACGCTGTGACGCGCGTGGTGCTGAGGCCGCTCGTATATTCCAGCTCCCACTTAACATTTATATCTCCACACATTCTTCCACCAGTCAGCAGTGAAGCCAGAGCGTTTTTTGTGTGTGTGCGTGTGTGTGTGCGTGCGTGCGTGCGTGTGTGTGTGTGTGTGTGTGAGAGTGATGCGTTCACTGAATTCATCCATCATCTGAAGCAGCTCATGTCTTCCCTCTAATCTGAAGTGACAAACATTGATGGACATTCATATGGATTTAAAGGTCAAAGGTCATACAGGTGTTGTTAAAACCACCTGTACCTGTTAACGTCTCCACATGGACGACCATGTGAGGTTCTTGTCATGGTGGAGCTGTGGAATCAGAGGCAGCTGACCTTTTGACCCGCCCATGGGGTGTAAATTAGCTAAGTGATAAATCACACGCGGCCTGAGGTGCGATGGCTTATGTGACTGGACCAGTGTTGGCCTTGAGGTTGGTGTTGCTCTTCACCTGTGTGGCCCTGACCCGGCTCTGACCGCTGGACCATCTGAGACGTTCCCATCATGGACTTGGATAAACTGGAGACAGTTTGAACTAAACCAGAGGAGCTAATTTTCCTAACCTGACCTGTGGGCTCTGCCTGAAGTCATTAACATGTATGAGAGTGTCAGTAAACACAGAGACTCATTATAATGTTGTTTACACATGCCTGGCTCGGGTCACGTCCTCGGTTTGGTTCTCTTGACCTTTGCTGTCTTGGTATGTGCCACTGCGCCACTGTGACCTTTCGTGACCTGTGACCTAGTTGAGGAATCTGTGAGCAAACCCTTTATTTTGTAAGTTTGAACAGACCATCTGATGACATCATCACATGGTGACGACCGATTGCTAAATGTAAATAATATGTTTGTCTCTACCGAGGTTAGTTATACTAACTGCTGTTATACTACGTCCTCTGTGTTCATGTGTTTTCTTCCATTATATTGTTTGTTGACCTTGACCTTTGACCTGGAGATACCCTCTAGGTGATCAGCGCTGAGCTCATCCAGTCCCTTTCCTCTCACAGCAGTGAGGTCATCATGTGTTTTATGTGTCGCCGTTTTCATCTGCTCACTGAGGAGGGGGGGCAGAGGAGGAGGCGTTGTCTAAATTCCAGCACTGTAGAGACTTGTATGGACTGATACTTCTCTGTTCCTGTCAATGATGAATGAAATGACTGCTGAAGAATGACCCCCCCACACACACACACACACACACACACACCCTGAGATGTCACGACATGCAGTAACCTGAAGGAAATATTCTCGTATACATGCAGCGTGTTCACATGTTCAAGCCCAGTATCAGGTATCAGCTTCACACTGAATGAAGCTCAGAGACTGAAGATCTCAGAATGAATGAAACTCTGTGAAATACTTTCACGTTGTCCTGCTTTTACACAACCACATGATCCACAGCCTGTTCTTGTTCTGTATCTGGTTCACACTCTCCATCATTGATACTCGTTCTAGTTCGGTCCTAAATGTCGTTTCCACACCTGAGCCAGAACTGTCACCACAATGACTCTCTCCACCCCCCACCCCCTCCCCTGTCTCTGTCTGTCTCTGTCTGTCTCCAGCTGAAGACAGGTTCATGTGTAAGACGGCGGCCATCGCTGACATTGTGATTCTGGTGGACGGCTCCTGGAGCATCGGTCGCATCAACTTCCGGCTGGTCAGGACTTTTCTGGAAAACCTGGTCCGGGCCTTCACGGTGGAGTTCGACAAGACCAGGATCGGTGAGGGTGGGGGGGGGGGGGGGGGGGGGGGGGTTGAGGTTTCTAATGACTCTCTCCACCCCCCACCCCCTCCCCTGTCTCTGTCTGTCTCTGTCTGTCTCCAGCTGAAGACAGGTTCATGTGTAAGACGGCGGCCATCGCTGACATTGTGATTCTGGTGGACGGCTCCTGGAGCATCGGTCGCATCAACTTCCGGCTGGTCAGGACTTTTCTGGAAAACCTGGTCCGGGCCTTCACGGTGGAGTTCGACAAGACCAGGATCGGTGAGGGTGGGGCGGTGGGGCGGGGGGTGGGGGGGTTCGGGTGGCTGGGGGGGGTGAGGTTTCTGTGCGACATTACTGTTTGTTTTAAAATGTTCAGTCCATCCCAACTGCAGTGACAGTATCTGTCAGCAGGACACTGACTCCTGATGTGCGTGTGTGCATGATCAGGTCTGGCTCAGTACAGCGGAGACCCCAGGATCGAGTGGCATCTGAACGCTCACACCACCAAAGAGGCCGTGATCGACGCCGTGAAGAACCTGCCTTATAAAGGAGGAAACACGCTGACAGGTTTGCTGCTGCGTCGTCATAACAACAGACAGACAGATCGTGAAACAGACAGACAGCGTGAGACAGACAGACTAAAAAATGAACTTCAGTTTAGTGAAAAGAGTTCAGTTGTCATGTTTCTCTCCTTTTTAATTTATTTTCACCTAAAATGTTTAAGGTCATGTGACATGAAGAACCACAAACGCTTCCTTTCAGTGTGCTGTTAAGGGGATGTCCCCTGTTTGTGTCCACTGTGTCCACTGTCTTCATGTGTCTCCAGGTTTGGCTCTAACCTTCATCCTGGAGAACAGCTTCAAACAAGAGTCGGGATCCAGAGCCAGCGTTCCAAAGGTAGGAATCCTCATCACTGATGGGAAGTCCCAGGATGATGTGAGTCCTCCAGCGCAAAGCCTGAGGAACGCCGGCATTGAACTGTTCGCCATCGGTATGACACTTGTTGATGTTTGCAGTTAGTTTGTTGACAGTCTTTTACCAACATTTGATTGGATGATCAGAATCATTTCGAAGTTTAAGTTCAAACATACAACAGTCAACAGGTTAACTTTAAAACAGCAACATGAAAGAACTGTATGTTCATGTTTCTCTGCAGGCGTGAAGAACGCTGATGAGAACGAGCTGAAGGCCATCGCCTCTCCTCCGGAGGAAACGCACGTCTACAACGTGGCGGATTTCAGCGTGATGAACGACATCGTGGACGGACTCACCAAGACCATCTGCGAGCGCGTGGAGCAGCTGGACAAGCAGCTCAGAGGTGAGAGTGGCGGATACGCGGCCGGCGGCCATGTTTGTGTACATAAACACACGCTACTGAAAGTAGCAGGTAGCAGGTAAACATGTGACTTGTGACTTGTCATGGTGTAATCGTAAATCAGACATGGAAAAGCCTTTGTTCTTCCTCTGCAGGCGGAGAACCCGCACCCCCTCCTGCCTCTGTGGCGCCTCCTCGTGACCTGGTGACCTCTGAGATCACGGCCCGCAGCTTTCGAGTTACATGGACCCCCGCACCAGGCCAGGTGGAGAAGTACCGCGTGGTGTACTACCCCGCCAGCGGAGGACAGCCAGAGGAAAAAGTACCTGGATTTTTAATCTGCTGAATGAGCATGTTTCCTCATGTGGCTGCAGGTTTAGTTTAGTTTAGTTTTCGCTTGTATTTATTTTTATCCAGTGTTTTGATTGGTTGTAGCTGAAATGACCCCGTTTCCCTCCACACGGGAACCTGAGCTTTCATTAAGCTGATCCACTTCCTGTCAGTGAATGTCTCTGGAGACGTGCTGAACACCTGCAGCAACATGTGGAGCAACTTCATGTGGTCGGTCCACAGGCCTGTGGATGGCTTTTACCACGTGATGATCTCTGTCGCCACTCAGGGCCTGAGATAATGACACTTATTTTTAAATAGTAATGGTTCACAAGTGCCTGAGCTCACAGCTGTGATGACACACAGTTATTCCAGCATCGTTTCATGATTTGGTGAAATGAAATGCTGGATAACTTGCGGGCTGAGCTCCGGTACCATCTGTGTTTCAGGTGGTTCAGGGCGCAGAGAGCAGCGTGGAGCTGAACTACCTCAACTCTCTGACTGAGTACCAGGTGGCCGTGTTCGCCGTCTACCGCAGCTCGGCCAGCGAGGCCCTGAGGGGAAGTGCCACCACGTGTAAGTCTGTTGACAGGAAGAAATGTGGTGTTAAAATGTGTCCTCTCTCCCCCATGAAGACCATCTACCGTCTCCACTCTGCACACCGAATCTGGGCCATGAACAGCTATTGAGGTGTGTTCATCAGGCACCTGGGTCCTGAGGCTCCGCCTCTGTCAGGGCTCCTGAGGTCAGCTCTAATTCCGGTGTCGTTCATCAGAGCTGGGGTGGATTCTCCAGAGCAGTTCACTGATGAATGAGCGGGAAAATCGACCTTGTCCAGTCTGTGACGCTGTACAGCTGAGTCCCACAGACCGTGTAACTGTCTGTGTGTCTGTGTGTGTGTGTTGCAGTGGCCCTGCCCATGGTGAACGACCTGGAGCTGTTTGATATCACTCACAGCACCATGAGGGTCCGATGGAGGATCGCTGCAGGGGCTTCTGGGTACATGATACTTTACGCCCCGCTGACTGAAGGAGACTCTGCAGACGAGAAGGAGGTGACGTGTGTGTGTGTGTGTGTGTGTGTGTGAGTGAGTGAGTGAGTGAGTGACGTCAAATGGTCGTTGTGCTGTATATTGATATGAAGGAATCGATGTGATTGGACCAGTAGACAAACAGGGCATAGGGTCGAACAGGGGCTCGTTAGGAGGGACTGGAGCAGGAAATAACCTGTTTTCCCTGCAGACATGTGACCTCGCTCTCCTTGTGTGTAACTGCAGTCTGTTTGTTGTCTTTGACCTCGATGAGGGAGCGTAACAGGAAGAGACAGCGACAGGCCTGCTCATTGACCTTCAGCTGAATCAAAGTGAAAATCACTGCTTTCATGTTGTGTTTCTGTGATTGTGTCTGCTCTGTGCATATGGAGCACGTCACCCTCTGCCGAGAGGAGGACGAGGTGAGAGGATGGAAGGAAAGAGGGATTTGTCAGAGGTGGCGAAGCAGACACATCTTCATCTGCTGCTCAGACAGGAACAAATGAAAATAAAGCTATGGAGGTCAGCTGAGAACAGACCAGTCAGATGTAAGATTATTATTATTATTATTAGAAAACACAGTGAAAACAACACAACCTGCAGAGCAGCAAAACAAAGATCCTCCAATAAAAAGCACTTAGGAAGCAATGAGGAATCAGGATGAATGAGTTCCAGTAGTGAGGATCAGCCGGGCCACAGACCGAGACAGCACCTCATGTACTCACAGCTACAGTCGCTGCTAGCGTGTTGGGACACGACCAGGTGGCGTGAAGGAGGGATGACGGAGGAGAAGACATGAACAGAGAGGTGATGATACTGTGGATCACCAGACAGACGGATGAGAGACACTGACGAGGTGGTGGAGAGAGGAGAGAGAGAGATAAGAGTGTTTAGTGAAAACATTGTGTCCTTGCTCCGTGTGTGTGTGTGTGTGTGTGTGTGTGTGTGTGTGTGTGTGTGTACACATATATACAGGTGAAGGTGGCCGACTCGGTGAACGAGGTGGAGCTGGAGGGGCTGACTCCAGCCACTGAGTACATAGTGACGGTTTACGCAATGTACGGGGAGGAGGCCAGCGACCCCATGACCAGCCAGCAGACCACATGTGAGTCCAGCAATCGAAAGGTCGAGGGTCACCTCTCGTGTGTTGTTTACATCCCCTCTCGGCTGTCATGACATCATGACCGACGTTAACTCCAAACGCTGCAGCAGCTGATTCCTCTTATTTCACTGCGTGGTTAAATCTGATCCGCATGTTCAAGTCCCAACACGTTTTCCTCACGTGACAGAGCGGGCATTCAGTTTCCTGTCCATTATGTTTTCTACCTCATTTCATTCTTTAGCATCTCTGCTCCCGCTTTCCCCTGATTCCCTGGCCTGCTCACTAATTAACATTTTATGAAGCCTGCTTTAAGGCCTGCGGCCTGTGGCTTTAAGTCAGGGCATGTTTATGTCTTTATGATGAGCGGACGTCTCTGAAGCGCCGGTCAGATAGGGACGCCAGCGGCCGTTGGCAGGAGAACATGGATGTTTTATTTTGGGGGCATGAGGTTTCTCTCAAATTAGTTTTCAGGATAAAATTAGTTTCTCTGATCCGTCAGACAGAACTTCTCATCTCCATCCAGCCATCCTGACACATGTCACAGTCAGCGAGACATGTCCCACCTGAAGGGAGACGTTCAGTCATCCTGGTGGATGGGTCATTAAACTTTGCAGACTCACCTATCTCTAAACATTTTAATTTCCTTCCTCCGTGTTCATCTGTTGACCCTGGAGGAAAAAGAGGAAGCAGCCCATTAATTCTAAGCAGAGACATTTCTGAGCCTCTCAGAGCCAATCAGATTCCTGAGTCTCATACAGGAAGTGGAGTCTGAGGGAAGGAGAGTGACGGAATCAGGATTTGTCCACTCTAAAATTATAATAGTGGGGTCCAGTAACCTGTGTTCAAAACTCATTGTGTGTGAGTGTGACCTTTGATCCCTGATGTGTTTCTGCTCTGTGATTGGTTCAGAGCGGGCGTCTGTATATGTGTGTGCGTTAACGTCCCTGCGCCTGTCTCTCCTCACCTCAGTGCCACTGATGCCGGCGAGGAACCTGCGTTTCTCCGACGTGGACCACAGCTCCGCCCGGCTCACATGGGACTCCGCCTCCAGGAAAGTCAAAGGGTATCGTGTCATGTATGTCAAGACCAACGGCGTCCAGACCAACGAGGTGAGAGGCTCTTGCAGGCTCGTGTACCTGTATGTGTACCTGCTGATCAGGAACAGCGTGGTAACATCTGAACTGTTGTTGGGTTGTGTGTTTACAGCTGGAGGTCGGCCTGGTGACCTCCTGGTTGCTAAGAAACCTGACCTCTCTAACGGAGTACACAGTGGGTGTTTTTGCCATGTACGATGAGGGACAAGCCGAGGCCGTGACGGACAGCTTCACTACCAGTACGAGCTGATATCAGAGGCGAAATCACACAGTATCACAAGATACAACACAATCTGTTTCCATAAAGAAAAGTCTCTCTCTCTCTGTGTGTGTGTGTGTGTGTGTGTGTGTGTGTGTGTGTGTGTGTATAGATGCTGTCCCAGACCCGCTGGACCTGAGAAGCAGTGATGTCTCGACAGACAGTTTCAGGGTGTCATGGCAACACCCGGCCTCTGATGTGGTGCTGTACCGACTCACCTGGACTCCCACTGACGGAGGAGACAGCAAGGAGGTGTGTGTGTGTGTGTGTGTGTGTCTATGTGTCTGTGTTGAATTCCTTGGGTAAAATAAGCTGAAGTGAGCTTTATCACTTCATACTTGTCTGTCCATGGCTGATTAATAGGACATAAATTAAAGTATTAAATTATTTTCATTGTTTATTGTGTTTCTTGAGTTTACATGAGATTACTTCATGTTGACGTCTCCTGTCTCTGTCCGGTTGATCACCTCAGGTTCTGTTGAATGGAAACGTTAACACCCACCTGATAAAAGGCCTCAGGCCGTTCTCAGAGTATGAAGTCCTCCTAGCGGCCATCTATGGAAACGAGGTGGAGAGTGACGAGATGATCCTGGTGGAGTCCACGGGTAAATGAAACGGTCTTAAAAGAAGAAAATGTTTTCCAGTCAGACACACGATTGCCGATTTCACCATCTTATTTATGTGATCAACTCTGATTTTATTTGAATTATATTTCCAGTTGATAAAACGACCACCGTTGCCTTGACGACCACCACCACAGCAGGTAACTCTTTCATGTTGGCTGTCGTGAAGACTTCTCCTCTTTCATTCCCTCCTCCTCCCATCACCTCATCCTTCATCCCTTATTTCCTCCTCCTCTTGCGCTGCCTGTTGCTAACGTTCTCCAACAATGAGGTGTGTTCATGTTCCCGCTGTACCTGTGGTGCATTCACTGTCACTCTGGATGCATTGTCAGTCTTCATGCTGCTGTCATCAAGTCTCAGGCATTAAAAGTCTTTTAATTTGAAAGAAATGGAGGAAGTGATGTCAAAGAGCAACCAGCAGATTGCTTTTAATTCATGTTAGAAGCGTTTTTTGACCTACACAGTATAAAACAAGTGTATGCTCAGTTGTCAGACCCCCATTGATTTGAATGGGGTGAACACAATAATAAGAACACCTGCCCCAAGTGGTCAAGGTGAGGACTGTGACAGGATTCTATAAGAGGTGCTGATGTTGGTGTGATGAGCTGCTGTGTGACGACAATCCTCTGTCCAATCGTCCTCCAGCTCCTCGTTATGGGGTGAGGAACATGAGGATTGATGAGGAAACCACCTTCAGCCTGCGCGTGTCCTGGCAGCCCGTTGACTCCTGGAATGTCCGACACTATCGACTGAGCTACGTCAGTGCCAAGGGAGACCGTGCGGAGGAGCTGGTAAGATGGAGATGAGGTGCTGATTGACAGGTGGTGTGGTGAAACTGTGAGGAATCATGGGAGTTTTTGTCTTCACATGAAAATTAAGCTGTTGACAGGAAGTTTGACTCTTCAGACACATGATGCTACTGACAGCTGAACAAACAACAACAAATAACAAAGCAACATATAGAATGATCTATATACATGCAGATTTAACACATACACAGCCCCATGCATGTCCTGTAACACCTCACACCTCAAATCCACGTCTTCAGTCATCCTCGTTATTTTGCGTTATGGTCTAAACAGCTCTGGTCTGTTTGATGTGTTGAATTTACAGATTCTTCTATTAATGTTGAGACTCTTTTATCATACATGAATCCCACAGGGTGTAATTATCTGATACCTGAAGGGAACAGCTGTGTGTGTGTGTGTGTGTGTGTGTGTGTGTGTGTGTGTGTGTGCGTGTGTGTGTGTGTGTGTGTGTGTGTGTGTGTGAGAAGGATGTTGTCTTGAAAAAGTGTCAGTTCTGAACAGATTGATGAAGATGTCAGGCCTTCAGAATAAAACGGGGCGTGGGGGACTGTTCGAGTTGAAGGGAGTTGAGTGGAACAGGAAGACAGAGAGAGAGAGCAGGATAAGGATGTCAGATGGAAGCAGTGGCAAGTCTTCAGTGCCATGAACAGAAAACAGAATAATCCCATTGATTGTTAAAGATAATTAAATGACTACACAACATGACAGTTATCTGATATTGTGGTAACGTCACAATGACATTTTTACCATGTGATCGATCACAAATTACGTATATTTTAGATCTATATCATCCTCAGACGTCATATGTCAATATGTGACGATTATGTATTTCTTACTAAAAGTAGCTCTCCATTGTGTCTAGAATATATTATTATATTATTAATATATCATTATATATATATTCTTGACCTCTGGCCTTTGGCACATCAGCTGAAATCAGAGATCAGTAGCGTATGACTCGTGTGACATGTGACGTATAAGACTGAAATAAATAAAACACAGCTCACCTCAGTCTTTTGTGTTTCCTCACGTGTCAATAAAGGGCGCTGGCTGCTACTTCAGCAGCAGCTCGTTAAAACAGATGTGTTATCAAAGTGTGAACAGCTGTGAGCGGTGTTTGGCAAAGGGCTCAGGTGATGAATCACAGGGAGCTGCTTCCACTGAGCACGTTCAGGTGTCTCACCTGCTGAGAGGGAAACCTGGCAGGATCCTCCACAGAGCTTTGTCTCACTCTGGACCAACACCAGCCGTTCAAAACAAATCTCATTCACACGTCTGTGATTTATATTTGACAGCAGTCGCACCACCTCCTCTTCACTGATGGAATCTGCTCTGAAACCCAAATGACATCAGATTTTCACGGGTTTCATGCAGCTGTTGTTTCTAAACGTGATTGCAAAAGAAAAGGAAAACCTCTCAACACAACAGCAGGCTTATTTGTGACCTTTGACCTCTGGAGCAAGGAGAAACGTGTCATGTCATTCTAACATTTGTGTGCAGACAGATGAATATGTAGTAAACAGTATATTTCCATTTGTATTGCGTTAACCCAGAGACACAGGATTAAACCCAGGAACATGTATTTTTTACTTTATATTTGTTAAGAAAAGTAGTTTTATCATTTCTGAGGAAAGTTATGTCTGGTTTAAAGAGGCAGTTGTCTGGACTCAGTTGCCTCCTCCTGGACTGTGACTGGATGCAGTTTGTTCTCAGGTCAGTTTAGTATTCTGGGCCTGTTCAGAGCCTCGGTCAAAACGAGATTGGCTTTCAGAATCTTATAAATATGTCATGAAACCATGTTTGCTTGTCCAGAGTGGAATAAAGGTGTGTGTGTGTGTGTGTGTGTGTGTGTGTGTGTGTGTGTGTGTGTGTGTGTGTGTGTGTGTGTGTGTGTGGCTCAGTGAGAGTTTGCTGGCTTTTGGATTTGTCGAGGCTCGCAGTGTTGTCTCTGTTTGTGGACGAGTCAGACGAGACGTTACATGTTCAGAATATAAAGTCTGTTGATGTTGATGAGACACTGACTGACGGCAGAGGAGTCAGTCAAACTCCTCCTGCTGCTGAAACACAGGGTTGCAGCCAGACACCAGGGGGCGATCCAGATGTTTGGGGCTGTCCTGTTTTTCTGTCTTATTGTTAATTAGAGAACCAGCTGTTTTCATCACTGATTGTTGACGATTTGTCTTCTCTGAAATGTTTAAGTGTGTAAAAATGTCTTGATGAAGAATCTCTCACATACACGTTATGAACCTGACACTTTGTCCTGATGCGATCATCGTCATGGAAACCACCTGTCACATTGTCCCGACATTCATGGCAGCTGGTTTCATGCGAAAGGTCCACGCGATGGACACACTGGGAATAAACCACACAGCTGTCTTTGTTTGGTTGCTTTGATGAAGCGTCCTCGGTCTGTCTTTCTAACGTGTCCTCTGGTTTCCACCTGCAGAGGACCGTCCCTGCTGGACAGAGCAGCCTGGTTCTGCAGCCTCTGCTTTCAGACACCGAGTACAAGGTCATCATCACCCCTGTTTACTCTGAGGGAGACGGACCCACGGTGGTACGAATGGGACGAACACGTGAGTTACCTTCATGTCCACATTGTTTCCTGTTGAAGGGAGGAAAAAGAAAAGACATGGAGTCTGTCCCGTTAGCTCAGTGTCCAACATTCATTTTCTGTCCTGAGCAGCTGAAGAGAGAAAATCTATGGGAACTTTTCTTTCCTCTTGTGTTGAACGTGTCTGTGAAGACTGACGATTCTCTCTGTGGACCAGTGCGTCACAGAAACAAACGCTCCACTTCCCGAGAGCAGGAAACTCTCACTGTGAGACATCTTTTCTCCCGCTCGCTCCCATCACGTCTCCCCACATTAGCAGATGATAACCACATTCTCTGTGTTTTAAACGACAGGGCCGCCGACACCCGGTGATGATTAATGGTTCCTGTTAGCAGGTGAGGGATGAGACGATGGCCCGGGGACGAATGGCAGCTTCTTTAGACTGATGATGGATGATGTGACAGAGGGAGCAGGTGTAATCCGGGGGTTTGAACTGCAGAGCAGCAGGATGAGCGCTGAGGGAGGATGACAGGAAACACAGAGAGAACGATTGGTGTTTCAGACTCAAACTGGAGGTAGAAAACATGACAGAAGACAAAGCGTTTGAAAGTTGGAGGTTGTGAAGGATGAGGTGATGTTTTGTCCACGCCTGGAATGGCTGGGTGTTATTGGACATCAGAATGACGTCATATCAAATTTAATAACCACGACTGAGCGGTGGATGTTGATTGGCGTTTACAGTAAGCGTGTGACGTCATGACGACAGCCTGCTCTCTGTTGTCAAGGGAGATGTGAACAACTTCTCTTCTCATAGATGGTTTGTTGTCAGTCAGTGTGTTTCTCCCCCCTGTCTCTCTTCTCATCTGGTTTTCCATCCTGTAAGGGGTTTGAGTTCAGACTGAGGCCTTCAGGTGCTCCTGGATCAAAAGAGATAATACATTCCCTATGGAATCGACAGTGGTGATTTACGTTTCAGAACTTCTGTTTTCTGTCTCCTTGTTTCTCCTCAGTTCCTCTCTCAGCCCCAAAGAACCTGCGAGTATCCGAAGAGTGGTACAACCGCTTCAGGATCAGCTGGGATGTTCCACCTTCACCCACCATGGGCTACAGAGTCGTCTACCAGCCCGTCTCTGGTGATTTAATATGTCCCATCCTCTGTTCTCTGTCCTTCATGCTTTTTTTTTTCACTCGCCGATGCGTCTTCTCATCCTGTCCCCGTCCTCTCTGTAGCGCCTGGTTCTGCTCTGGAGACCTTCGTTGGGGAGGACGTGAACACCATGTTGATCGTCAACCTGTTGAGCGGGACAGAGTACAACATCAGGGTCATCGCCTCCTACACCACTGGGTCCAGTGAAGCCCTGTCGGGCCGAGCCAAGACCTGTGAGTCCGTCTCTGTCTCTTTAATATGATGTCACAACTTTGGGTGGATGATGAAGTATCCACAGGTGTCTCTTCAAACATCTTGCAACACCAGATGAAAAGTGACTGACCTTCATTCTGCAGCGCTGCAGACTGCATTAGCATTTAAGGTGTTTCTAGCGGCACAGTGTTTCACGTCACTATGAAACTCTGGTTTGAATCTGCATCTTTAACGTGCTGCTCTCAGGACATTGGTGTTATCTGTATCTCCGTCCTCCTTGAATTACAAGTGGCCACACATCTCCTCTAATCCAATCGGAGACCCCTGCAGATGTCAGTATCTGGATCCCAGCATGTTTCCATTAATTAGAGGTCTCTCTCTGATCTGTCCTCTGGGCGGGGGCCTGGATTCTCATGCCCGGCATGATCACTGACCACTTCACAGCAGGTTGGTCCTGTTGAAGCACACAGCTTCTCTGGTTTGATCTCCCTCATTAGTCCATCACACTGAGGCACTGAAGGACACGTTTACGGAGCGATAAGACATTGACAGAAGATGGAGATGATGTGGGGAGGAAGAAGAAAGATGGAGGGATGAGTGGAGTTGAAGTGAGAGGGAGGTGATGGGAGGTGAATGATGTCACGTAACATGGTCTGGTGCTCCTCCACCTTCTCATTTGTCTTTTGGTTGAAATGTTTTCATGTCTGCATCATCAAGATTGAATGTAGGTTTGATTTATGTCAAACATCTGCAGTGTACCTGGGTGTGACCAACCTGAGCTCCTACCAGGTGAGGATGACCAGTCTGTGTGCCCAGTGGCAGACGCACCGACACGCCAGCACCTACAGGGTGGTCATCGAGTCCCTGCTCAGTGAGTCCACATCCCGTCTCTGCTTCTGTCTTCTAATCCCTGTGTCAGACTCATCACTGTGATCCTCGGACACGTCACATGTCCACATGTCCACTTTCACCACACCCATAAATAATTATAATGATCTTTTCCCTCTGGAAACGTTTTATTTCATTGTTTGTGATGAGGCAGCCACAGAACAGCCTCCTCCCTCTGAGATAATAAAGGTCAGCGTGATCTTTACCGGGGGTCACATGGTCACATGCCTTCGTCAGTGGGGGTTAGAGTATGCAGCAGAGAGACAGTTTTCTGATTGAGCCTGAGACGACAGAGGTATTGTTGTTTAAGTGTGTGAGCTGCTGTGTGAGAGGAGAAACAGCCAGGAATACAAAAGGTTCATATTGTGTTTGATACAACAAACAAACACTTTGTTTTGTCGACTCACAGCTTTAACAAAAAAAAAAGTAAAACTTAAAATGTACAAAAATATGAAGATTTTGTGGTCAGACACTCATTAATATAATTAAAATATTAATTAAATATAGTATCACATAGAAATATGCACTCATATGAAATAATTGAATCATAAATGTGAAGTAAATGTTTCCACGGATGTTCTGTGTTGTTTGAGACGTATGTTGCCGTGTTCATGTTTCAGTTTGGTCTGACTGAGGCTGCATTTTATTGTCAATGTCTCAAAAACAAGATGACAGCGCCCCCTGTCGTAGATATTTAGAATAAAGTAAAACGAGAACATCTCGGTTTCATTTATTCAGGTTTTTACAGTTGCACATTCATGCACGTGCAGATGTTTCTGTCACGTCACGGAGGGTTTGATGTTTGCAGATGGTCAGAAGCAGGAGACCAAGCTGAGCGGAGCAGCCAACAGACACTGTTTCAACAACCTGAAGCCCAACACACAGTATAAGATGAGTGTGTACGCTCAGCTGCAGGACGGGACTGAAGGACCAGCAGTTACTGCTGTCGAAAAGACATGTGAGTGCAAACACACACACACACACACACACATAAACACGCTCACACACACACAGAATTAGAGATGAGGAGTTGAAAGTAAAGACAGTTTGATGTCAAATGTTTGAGGTCTGAACTGAAATCACAGAGCTGAAGGTGGTTATTTCACACATGTTCTGTGTTTGTAATATTATTATAATATTCCACATGTGTCTGTGTGGTCTGTATCCCATGGTTTGTGTTGTTTTTCATTTTTCTGTAGGATCTAATTTTAGGGCAACATAGCATGATTTGTGATTGATGTCCTAAATACAGGTTTTCATGTCTGTGTGTGTGTGTGTGTGTGTGTTTTTTTCTATACAGTACCTGTACCCACCCCGGCGCCAACCAAGCCCCCCACCACAACGCCTTTACCCACAATCCCCCCAGCCAAAGAAGGTTAGAGCTTTTATTTTGTGTTATTTTCTTATCTGACTCGCACGTCAGCATCAGTATTAAACAAAACAATCAGCATATCATATGATTCATGATGTAACATGTCTTTTGCATTTACCCCCCCCCCCATGTCTTTTGTCTTTCCCCCCCCCCCCAACCCCCGGTCTAGTCTGTAAGGCAGCCAAGGCAGACCTGGTCTTCCTGGTGGATGGTTCCTGGAGTATCGGTGATGACAACTTCTTGAAGATCATCCGCTTCCTGTACAGCACCACCGGAGCTCTGGACATGATTGGTCCTGATGGTACACAGGTACGAATTTATCTGTGTAATTCGGCCTTGTAATTGGGATTTTTTTTGTGATTGCTTAACGACGTTCTGATACTGACAGGTGGCCATAGTCCAGTTCAGTGACGACGCTCGCACAGAATTCAAGCTGAACTCGTACAGTGACAAGGAGCGACTGCTGGACGCCATCACCAGGATCTCCTACAAGGGAGGGAACACCAAGACGGGTGAGTCATGAGGAGAATACACACACACACACACACGCACATATGTATATATTTGTACATATGAATCAGTTTCATGGGCATAAATACAGATAAACGAGTCTTATATGACGATTGACACAAACAATGATGAACTAAATAATCACTCTCTTCATCCAATCAGGTCGAGCCATCCAGCATGTGAAGGAGAAAATCTTCACAGTGGAGGGTGGAGTCAGGAGGGGAATCCCCAAAGTCCTGGTGGTACTCACCGACGGACGGTCCCAGGACGACGTCAACAAGGTTTCCAAGGAGATGCAGATGGAAGGTCGGAACTGCGTTGTTTATTGTTTGTTTATTGTTTGTTTATTGTTATTTATGTGTTTTGTGTGTGCTGTAACATATGATGCAACAACAGAAGCAGTAGCAGTGAATTTAATAATATATGATATGACTTTGTTAAACGTTTATTCATTAAATGAAGCACATTTCAATGTGTTTCTGGCATCACATATATTTTCATTTTCTAAAAAACAAACCTTTAAGTTGAATCACCTCACCTATAATTAATAACACATGTTTAAAACATGAATGAGAACATCATGTACAGTCATTGGCCAGGTGTGTGATTAATCCTCCTGGCCTCATGTTAGAGTAGCTCACGATGTAGCCGAGTCCTCAGTTAGGTTTTTTTTGTTCCCGTGTTGACAACACGCTGAGGGTTTGTCATTTGTCTTCCTGTGAAGGTTACATCGTGTTCGCCATCGGATTTGCTGACGCCGACTACGGCGAGCTGGTCAGCATCGCCAGTAAACCCAGCGACAGACATGTCTTCTTCGTGGATGACCTGGACGCCTTCAAGAAGATTGAGGAGAAGCTCGTGACCTTTGTGTGTGAAGCTGCCACTGCCAGTGAGTAACCGGCCATTTATATCCGTCAGGTATCTGTGCCAGGTTCAGAGTCTTAATTCTACTGTCGCTGTGGTTTGATGTTTTTCTCACAGCTTGTCCATCTATACCGATGAGTGGCAGCACCACACCAGGTAAGTGATGAAACAGCCGAGCGTCAGGGTCTGGATCCGTTACTGTTCCATCACATGTGGTCTCTGTTTAACCTCTGCCACCTGTTGCCAGGTTTCCACATGATGGAGCTGTTTGGGCTGGTGGAGAATCGCTACAGCAGCGTCTCTGGCGTCTCCATGGTACCCGGAACCTTCAACACCTTCCCTTGTTTCCACTTGCAGAGTGATGCTCTCCTGGCTCAGCCAACCAGGTACACATATGTTCACATTTCTCCTGTACCTGTCTATTCTAAACAAATAAACAGATTTATTCTGAAACATGACAAACTGATATTCAATCAATAATCAACACTGTATTTCCCAAAATTAAAATAAAACAAGTCCCTCTCTGAAGCAGCAGGTCATTTATTTGTTGTTTGTTTGTTGACGATGACCTCTAGGGGAACTACAGTCATTATTAATACTATTAATAGGCTTCCAATTATTTTCTATGGTGGCGAACAGGTTCATCCACCCTGAGGGGCTGCCCTCCGACTACACCATCACGCTGCTCTTCAGGCTGCTGCCTGACACGCCGGAGGAGCCCTTCGCCCTCTGGGAGATCCTCAACAAGAACAACGAGCCGCTGGTGGGCGTCATCTTGGACAGTGAGTCAGGAGTTAACATTACACATTTCTTCAGAATGCTTGGAGGATGTAATGTTATGTTGTTGTTGTGAAGGAGGAGTAATATGTTCTGCTCCCTGCAGATGGAGGAAAGACTCTGACGTTCTTCAACAACGACTACAAAGGAGAGTTTCAGACGGTGACGTTTGAAGGGGCTGAAATCAAAAAGCTTTTCTACGGCAGCTTCCATAAGGTCAGGATGGCTGATGTCTGACTGTCTGTCTGACTGTCTGTCTGACTGTCTGTCTGACTGACTGTCTGTCTGACTGTCGCTCTGACACACGACATGTGTCCGACCTCTTCAGACTCTCCAGCTTGGTCATGATCTAATTACTGACAGGCTCGTTTGGGGCCACTGGATCAGCCCTTCACTCCTTCATTGGTTCTGTTACTCGTTCTTTTGCTCCTCTCGTCTGAAACGTAGCAGAGCGTGTGAGGTGTCGTGCAGCGTCCTGACAGGCTGCCGGCAGCTGAGTCCTGCCCCGAGCCTGAACCCGCTCGCAGTCGTGTTGTGTTAATGTCAGTGTGTCGGTGCTGAGGAAGTCGACAAACTGATTTGTAGTCACTTCTGCCTGCCTGCTTGCTGTGTGTGTGTGTGTGTGTGTGTGTGTGTGTTTTCAAATGAAGGAACAGTTCATTAGCTGGTCTGGTGGTTGTCAGTCAGTCAGTGTCCCAGTGCAGTGGTTTCCAAACGAGGAGATTAAAAAACTAATAAACTATAATAACAACGATAAATAAACAATTGTTTTAAATGTGTCTCCTCTGATGCAGCTTCACATTGCGATCAGCAAGACGAGCGCTAAAGTGTTGATTGACTGCAAGATGGTGGCCGAGAAAACCATCAACGCCGCGGGAAACATCACCACCGATGGACTGGAAGTCCTGGGTCGGATGGTCCGCTCCAGAGGGAACAAGGACAACTCTGCACCGGTGTGTGTGTGTGTGTGTGTGTCTGTGTGTGTGTGTATATATTTCACTTTATCATCACATGTGCCATCCTGGAGCATGTTTTTTTCCAAAAATTTATATACTGATAATTGTTGTGTATCTACATTCATGAATATTGTTGTGTGTCTGTCCTTCACAGTTCCAGCTTCAGCTCTTTGACATTGTCTGCAGCACGTCGTGGGCCAACAGAGACAAGTGCTGTGAACTTCCTGGTCTGGTGAGGTCAAAGATTCTGCTTCCTGTTTATAGTAAATCAACAAACAAACAAATCACTGTCTCATTGATGGAGCCGAACAACAAAGGAAAAAGAACTGCAAGTCGTCATGATGAGAATCTTTGTCCAAATAATGACTTTTTAATGACTCTTTTCATTTCATTGCTAGCCAGTTTCAATGTTTACACTGTGGCCTCACAGTCACATGTCACATGTCACATGTCACATCTTGTTCATGGCCATACCCTGTTTTTATGTTTACATCATCTTCAACCACTCAATGCTGCCATCGTCCAGAGGAAGGAGGCAGACTGCCCCGCCCTGCCCAAAGCCTGTACCTGCACACAGGACAGCAAAGGCCCCCCTGGCCCTGGTGGACCCCCGGTGAGTCACACACATACACACACAAAAATTCACCTTAGTCACGTCTCACTTTGATTACTTAACGCACAAAAGTCACTCTGAAAAACAGCTTTTCAGTTGTGCATACTATATAGATGTGCCACGCAGCGACACACGCACAGGACACCTGACAACAGAGAGACACACAGGACGTCTGACAACAGAGACACACACAGGACGTCTGACAACAGAGACACACACAGGACCCCTGACAACAGAGACACACACAGGACACCTGACAACAGAGACACACACAGGACACCTGACAACAGAGACACACATAGGACCCCTGACAACAGAGACACACACAGGACACCTGACAACAGAGACACACACAGGACACCTGACAACAGAGACACACACAGGACACCTGACAACAGAGACACACACTGTGTCAGATATTAGTTCCACCTAGGTTTCATCTACTGGTGTCAGACTTTACCTTTAACAGGTAGATCATGGCACATCACTGGTTTACACCAGATTATTATTGGTAATTATTGTATTGTAAAGTAGTGATTTTGCTGCAGTTTAGTAAAGAGACAAAGGACAACAAATGGACACAACAGATGGACAACAAATGGACACATGTCTCCATCACACAGATGGAGACATGAATCCTCGAAGTCACTTTTCATCCTTTTTTTTTTCATTCCAGCTCCTCAGTTATTGTGTATTTCATTTTGTGTGTCGACGCTGTTGTAAAATCTGAATGGACACACACATTCACCAAGCTGTGTGTGTTTGTGCATGTATGTGTGATTGTGTGTTTCTAAACAACTCCTGTGATGTGGTGGTTTAAAACAGGGAGGCCCAGGAATCAGAGGAGCCCGAGGTGATCGTGGAGAGCCAGGTCCTGTGGTAAGTTGTGTTGGTTTGTCATGACCTTCAACACTCAGTCTTCTTTGATACTTTGTTGTGAGAAAGAGTAACTCAGTAAATGAAAGAAGACAGAGAAATAGTGTCTCTGGCCTTAACGTCTGGTTCAGGTTGCCAATGCTCAACACTGAGGAAAGTACTGATCATGACGTGGACATATTTCCCTGATAAATATAGAAAAGTGTGGCGAGTCTGGAACCACTTTTCTGATTTGATGACAACAAAACCATCTCTCTTCAATAAAAACAGGAAATCTGTTTCTCACAGATCCAGTTGTTTGTAGCATAAAATCCTTGTAGTGTCAGTTTTCCGTGTTGATTGCAGCATGTTGCATGTGCCCAGTAATTAGTGTGTTTCACTTCACCTGTTGCCAAGAAGCTGTGGGACGAGTAAGTCAATGTTTCAAACTGATCTCTGTTCAGATTGAAAGAAAATGTAATCTTATTTGAAATGTTTCATATATCTTCAGTAATTTACAGTCAGGGAAAATGTGGTGGTGTTGGTGTAAACTTTGATCAAAGTGTTCCTAAAAAAAAAGTCTTACGTTTGTGTCAGTGGTGATCCATCCACCCATTCCCATTCCCAGATATTTTGTGTTACTTTCCAGTTTGTTGTCAGGCCAACCCACGACTCCTCATTCATATTCAACATGTGGACAAATTCCTAAGTGTTGACAAAAGACAATGATCATTTTTTCATCATTATTTTTAATTATTTAACAGATGTCCAATGGGAAAAACTGAATCTAGTCTTTTTTGGTTCCTCCCTGGAGAGACTGCTTCAATACTCAAATGATGTATAGAAACAGGTCTTACAGCAGCTTATAGAAGTAACACCGGCTCTTCTGTTTATCAATAAGTCTCTAAATTAAATCCAAAACACGGTTAGGATCAGGTAGGGGGTGGGGCTCTGAACAAATGGACCTCCTAAAACTAATTGCTAATTATATTTGCATGGCTGCAGATCAGCATGTTTCCTTTTGATTCACAACTGGATGACCTGACTCTGTTTAACCAGGCGAGTAAATCACAACACGCATGTTAGCAAACCCCCTCACCTGCTCCTCTTTGGTGTTCACGATCACCAGATGAGCTCCTTTCAGGCGACAGTTGATCTCGGTCTCAAACCAGCGTTTCTTTTCCGTCGACTTAAAGTAACAGCTGCATCCGAATCGGCTCCATCCATTAGGACACCACTTCCCTACACAGATTTCAATCCGAAGCGGATACGATTTTTCCAGTTGAGTTTACTTAGTGAATCCTGTTAATTAACCCTTATGCTGTGTATTTTGTTAGTGAAAAACAGGCCAACATCATGAGACTTATTTAGTCCTATTAAGACTAATAATTAGTAGAAATAGTCGTGTCAGTGAAAGTCGCACTGGTATTTGGTGATAGTTCGCACTTGCCTTGTTGCTGTCTCCACACCATCCTGTAACTGAGTGTTGGTGACTGTTAAATATGAAGCGATTGTATTTGCTCTGTGTTCATACCTAAGAGTTGTCCCTGGAGCTGGCTGTAACTGGCGTTCAGGTTGTTGTACCTTTTCAGCAGCTGCTCTTTTTCTAAAGCAACTGAGAAACAAAACAACAAGAGAAGAATTGAAAACGTCAATTTTCAGTGTGTGTGAACTGAAAGAATAAAGAATGAAGTTACTAATCATGTGTGACGAAATAAGAAAAGAATCAAAATTCAGTAAATTAACATGAAACCAGGATGTTGTCCACTATTACGTGTGGCGGAGATGTTTTATTTTATAAATAAATCTCATGTCAGACAATCTGACAAGCTTCCAGGTGTGAGGTCACAAGTAGACAAAAATAAGTGTAATAAGTGTGTGTGTGTGTGTGTTGGTGTTGTGCGTGTGTGTGTATTATATCTTACAACATATGGACAGGGTGATATTTGCTGCTATCATCAGGAGACACAGCAGCCCCAGGCACAGCGCAGCAGCTCTGTAAGACGTCCTCTGGACTGTAGGAGGCTGCTGACTCTCAGCCCCTGCAGAGGCAACACACACACACACACACACACGCCATAGTTTCATTACCCATCATGCTTTGCTGATAGCTGTGCGAGCTGCATGTAAAGCGAAGGGAGGTCACTAATCTAACTGCGCTGTACTTCCCCTCTGTGAAACTGTCCCAACCGGCCTCTTTGTTTCCACAGACGACTTCGGTCAGTTGAAACCAAAACAGAAACCTCAACACAACTGATGAAAATCATCTTCATCTTGGTTCTGTGTTTTTTAGCTGCAGTCCCTCACAATCAGAAAACATCTAACGACTAACAAACTGAGCAGAGAACAAGCGTTGGATTCGCATTGTAAAAAAATAAAAAGGAGGAGAAGTAAAAAAGAAGAAGCATAGTTCACATTAATTGAATGTTTGGGAATTTCTCTGTCGTGAGACTGAATCTCATTTTTTATTGTGAGAAACGCATCACACACAAACATATTTATAACACAGGTTTTTTTATAATGTCTCATTCACCTCCTTCCTGGATCTGATGGTCTGCGATACAGTGTGTCCTCTCTGACACGGAGCCGTCTTCCTCCACCTTCCTGTTGTAGCTCATCCTTGATGATGATCCTTGATCTGCAGACATCTTGCAGGGACTGATCCACTGGGACAATATCCACACTCACTCTTCTATTAGCACCAGTACGTTACAGTTACAGTACAGTCACACACACACACGTGAAGAAAACACTCGCACACACCCTTTTGTTCATCTGACCTGTGGGATTAAAATGCTGCAACTCCAGATTGGCTGCATGTTTTTAACATGGCGTCACATACTGTAGCTCAGTGTCCTCGCTGAGAATTTATTACTATTTATAGATGATCTTAGCTCTTTCCCTCACAGAGCCACTGTTTGGACCCATTAATGGTGTGTGACCATCATAAGCTGCAGAGCAGAGTTTCACAGAGCCACCTGACTCTGTTACACATAACAGCTTTAATAATAGCAACGTGATGTGTTGTGTTGTTAAAACTCTTGGAAGCCTGCTGTGGATCCATCCACCCACTTCCAGTTGGATGTTTCATCCCAGCCCTTCTCCTTCCTTCTCTGCAGACCGATCCATGAGTCCTCGTGTTTGCTCATCTCACTCACAAAGTCCTGACAGTGCGGAAGACGAGCAGATTGTCGCAGCCCACGCTCACACACTCACATACAGTAAACTCCTGTTCATATGGTCTGAGTCCTTTGGTGTCTGGTGCATCTGGTCGTTTTCCAGAACAACCGGAATATTTGGAGAAAAAAATGGGAAACAGAGAGACAGGACAGTGATGTAAAATGAGAAATCAGTTTAGAACAGCTTTTGAAGATGTGACGTTTGAATGGTGGCAGAGTTTGGACGTGATGGTATGACGAGCAGCAGGACACACAGCAGACCCAGGACCAGCGCAGCAGCAGGCGTCTGAAACAGTGACATGTTTACATTTTGCATAACAAATAGTTAATCTGCGAATTTCAACTTCTTTCAATAAGTTTGTATTTGTATTTATACCACGTTGTGATGACGTTTGTGGTTGTCATAGTACAACATAGTTACAACTTTCTTTTGGTTATTGGACCAAACAGGAAAGAAACAGGAGGCTCCTCAGGAGTCTGTGTCACATGACCAGTCCACATCTGTCTTTCATACTCCCTGTCTCTCTCTGTCTCTGTCTAGGGGCCAATGGGTCCGGTAGGTGAGACAGGTGTACCAGGACTTCAGGGGCCACCCGGACCACAGGGACCCAGCGGACGCTCCCTCATCGGACCCCCGGTGAGAGATAAATCTGCGTCTGTGTCGGTTTATTTCACAGAGGAGACAACAAACTGAATGTAGTTTGTATTATTGATCTGCAGGGTTCAGCAGGAGAGAGAGGACAGAAAGGAGATGCTGGACCACAAGGGACACAGGTAAAAAACAAAACAAAAAAACAACAGAGATTTATTTGAACCCTGTGAGTTGCGGTGACCTCTGACCCCCTCCTGGTGTTTCAGGGAGTTCCTGGTCGAGCCGGAGCACCGGGCAGAGAGGGACCGCCAGGTCCCAGAGTGAGTCCAGCTCACTACACCTCCAGTGTGTACTGTGTCATAAACAGACTGCAGTGATGTGTCATGTTGATATCTGCTGGTTCTTCACAGGGACTGCCGGGTAAAGACGGCCTGCAGGGCAGACAGGGCCCCCCCGGACCCATCGTACGTGACACCTTACACCCTGAGTGTGTGAATAATGTTTTTCTGTGTATGAATAGAAACCTGATTCTGATTCGGTCCTCCTGTGTCTTCAGGGGACCCCAGGAGCCCCAGGAGCCCCTGGAAACACAGGCCCCGCAGGAAAACAGGGAGAGCTGGGACCTCCGGTGAGTCCGTCAGAGAACACCCTTCATTCACCTTCACTCATCAGGTTCAGAGGAACCAGCTGCCGGATGTTAGACGACACAGTGTCGTACGATTTCCTCACACATTAAACTGCAGTGGAACACTGTGGTTTTGGGTAAAGATTGTAGATAAAGATGGATGACATGACACTTCCCACAATGCACCATTGTCCATATGATCTGAGCCATGGGCTCCGGACCTTCAAACGTTGGTGTTTTTCCACCTGTCATCACTTCTTCTCTGTTGCAGGGTCGTCCTGGAAGCAAGGGAGAGAGAGGTGAACGGGTAAGTTTTATTTACCATTGTGTTCATGTGCATTTTATTCTTAAACTTTAAAAACATTTACTGACACGTTCATGTTTGCAAAGCAACAAAATGAATATTTTCATCGTGGCACAACTTTCACCAGCAGCTGAAAGCTGAAATAAAAATGTAAGCAGCAGCTTCTGCTCGTGTCCTCAGGGCGACCTGCAGTCAACGGCGTCCGTCCAGGCCATCGCCCGGCAGGTCTGTGAGCAGCTGATTCAGAGTGAGTTCATTTTGACCCCATAAGTCAAAGGTCGTGTCGTCTGTGGGTTTGTCTCATATGTATTCACAGTGTCCCTCACCTCCTCCTGTATTCAGGCCACATGGCGCGTTACAACACCATCCTGAACCATGTTCCCAGTCCACCGGTGTCCATTCGCACTGTACCAGGGCCCCCCGGAGAGCCAGGTCGACAGGGAGCCCCAGGGTCCCAGGGTGAGCAGGGACCTCCTGGAAGACCGGGCTTCCCAGGACAGAATGGACAGAATGGACAGCCTGGGGAAAGAGGTAGTAGAGTCAGTCAGTCAGGAGGCTGCTACAGATCATGTGATGTGCTGATGAACCGTCTGCTCTGTAACCAGGTCAACCAGGAGAGAAGGGTGAGAAGGGATCTGCAGGAGTTGGGGTCCAAGGCCCCAGAGGACCTCCAGGACCTCCTGGTAAATCAAAGCAGAACACTCATCTAGAGAATCATGTCAAGAGCTGAATGTTTCTCTTGTTCTTAGGTTGATACTTTTTATCCACTGAAATCCTTCCTCTCCTCCTCCTGCTGCTTCCAGGTGCACAAGGACAGGGAAGACCCGGAAACCAGGGGCCGTCGGGACGACCGGGAAATCCCGGGACCCCAGGTCGGCCAGGGGTCCCCGGACCTGTTGGCCCTGCAGGGCCCCCAGGATACTGCGACCCCAACTCCTGTGTGGGCTACAATGTTGGAGGTACATAAGGTTCCTTAAACGCAGCACGTAACTGATTTCATACAAACTCATCAATGAAATCAGTTTCATTTCCACTCGTGTCACAACAGTCTGAGAAAATATCTTTGTTAACCGTGATTAACTACTAAACACTGAGGATGAAGGTCGACAGGTGAGATGTTCACTTCATCTGGTTCCTTTTCATGGTGGAAAAGGCTCCTGAGTTTAACTGCATGTCCCTGAACTCATCGCCGTACCTTCAAATCAAGATACAGAATTCTGCTCTGTGGGTGTGTGTGTGGGTGTGTGTGTGTGTGTGTGTGTGTGTCACAGGCTGAATTCTGCATCTGAACATGATGAGTGTGTTTTTCATGATTCTCTGGTCACATGCTGTTCGGAGGGTTTCCTCTGACATCATCACGTTTCCTCTGACATCATCAAAGTTATTATTGTTACACTATATATAATAACATTTGAACTAGAAACACAGTTAGTGGTGTATCTGAAGAAAAGCTGACATGTCATCTGAAGACGTGTCATGTGACTGTTAAATGCATGTTGAGGCCTAAACGCAGCCTGCAGCTTTTCATGTGAGGAGCATCTGCACGTCCTGTCTGTCTCTGTCTGTCCTCTGTCTCTGTCTGTCTCTGTCTGTCCTGTCTGTCTCTGTCTGTCCTGTCTGTCTCCGTCTGTCCTCTGTCAGTCATCCTCAGCACCCGTGTCTCAGTTGGGTTTATTTCCTGTAGCTGCTGAAGCTTTTGGTTCCAGCCTGTTCAGTGTGCAGTTGTTTGGCTCGTGTTGATGATGTGTGAACACTGACGTGATCGTCCTCTCTTGACTTTCCCTCTAGATTACGATCATCCCATTCCACTCTTTTAAACCACATGTTCACTCACTTATCACCACACGTCTTTACTGACATCCTAAACGCTCATCCGCACGCCTGCTGCTCTTATAGATAAACTTTACTTTGAAAGAGTCAACTGAAAATAAGCTCAGGCATCTAAATAATTTGACTGTAAGTTAACAGCTGACATATCTCATTCTTTGATGACAGAACTTACAAAGAGATCTGCATTCAATTTCACACATTACACTCAAACATTTGCTTATTTTAACTTTTAATTTGTTGCTGTTTGTCCAAATCCTATTTCTAACCCCTGGTAACCCCTGGTAACCCCTGGTAACCCCTGGTAACCCCTGTCACTCGTGGTAACCCATGTCCCTCTGTGTCTCTTGCTCTTCCTGTCTTGCTAACCCAATCAAAATCCATCAAACTCATCCAAAATATCGCTTCCTGTGGTGGTGGGTCGGCCATCTTTGTTTTGGACTCCGATTGACCGTTCGCCTATCTGGCTGCGTTGTGGTGGGCTCGCCGCCCCTTTTAATCGGCAATGCAGAGGGTGAAGATGTCACTGATGGCGGCGCTGTCCCCGCAGTGCAACTGCCCTCCAACGTCTTCCAGAACTATGGCGAGGTTGAGGAGGACGACCCCTACCGCTACTACCAGCCCAACTACCCGGCGCCGCGGCCCGTGTCGCCCGACGACCCCGCACTCTCCCCGGATGACTTTGAGCTGACGTCCCCTGGCGTCCACCGCAGCTCTCGGAGCCTCGAGAAGGAGGAGCAGAGGGCCGGGACGCAGAGGAGACGACGGAGAGGGTCTAACTAACTGAGAGGAGGTGATTGGAGGACAGAGGGCAACGCGCTGTTTGTGATTGGACAGTTTGGAGCCCTCATGGACTAATCAAGTGCCTGATGGGGGAGGGGGGGTCGGGTCAGGACTATTTTAACTCATCTTTGCCATTGAATTAAAAAAAACACCTATATGTCTTTTTTGTATTGTTTTGTTTTTGTTGTTTTTTTTTGTCAGTTATATTGACACATCACCATGGCAACGGGTTCAAACGTTTCTGTCGTCAGACATGACGTGTTCTTTTACCTGGTTGGTTAAGTGCCTGAACAGTCGCCAGATGACGACAAACACACAACCAGTGCCCCTCCCCATGTTTGTGTGTCTGTAATCATCTGAGCTGACATCAGACTGATAAACACAACGTGTACAAACACAATAAGGACAACAAACACAACATAACAAACATTTCATAGAGTTTAAAGCTGATTTCTGATTCAGCTGATCGTCAGTAACTCCAACTCTACAACCGGGAGGAAAACAGGAAAAACTGTTTTGTTTTGTTTAGTTGTCGTTGTTGTTGCATGTTTTTGTGATGTATCATTTCTTTTAGTCTCATAGAGCCATAGACACATCTTACTGCTCCATGTAAAGCTCATGTTACAGTGATGAGCTCTTACTAATGTTGCTCTGTGATGAATGAGTTGTGTTGTTCTGTTGTCGGACTTTTTTAACACTGACAGCTGTTTTTATATCTTCAGATATTTTTGTCACATTTATCAGGAAACTAATTTAACTGAATCTGCACCTTCTCTCGTTTCACTTCCTCTTCTTTCATACGTTGTGGAGAAACTCGAGGCTGATTTGGAAACAGAAACACAGCAGCTGGCTCAGTGTGTTTGTTGGTTTCGCTGCTGGAGATCAGTAGTGTGATGGAAGATTCAATTATTCACCTCTCCAAATGTGTGTTTCTGTTTCACGCTGGAGTCAGTGCAGTGTTCCTGAGGCGTTCAGGTGCCAGAGTAAGACAGTGTTTGACATGTTTCACCTCTTCACCTCTGACCTGGATGTTTAAAATACAAAATCAAGGAAGTAATTTATTTTTTACTTGTTATTGATTTTTCTCAGAATAAAACTGAAGTACAACCGTGGCCTGTGTGTGTGTTTGGTACATGTGTTGCCGCCTGTCGTCGGGTCATGTGACTGAAGTGTTTCCACGCCGCAGGACACGGATTCACATTCACGCTCTGAAAAACCAACAGGTTTCCTGAGAGGAAGGATTCTCAGTCATCCAGGAAGTATCTCATGTGACCATCACAATAAGAGCTGGTTTAATTCCCCTCACCGCTGCTGTTTGAACGCCTCTTCTCCTCTGTGTGTGTGTGTGTGTGTGTGTGTGTGTGTGTGTGTGTGTGTGTGTGTGTGTGTGTGCGCGCGTGCGCGTGCCTTGTTTATTTAGAAAAACATCTGATGAACTGTATGCTGACCTCTCTTCTCCCTGGAGTGACCTTTGACCTTGGCCCATGAAGCAGAGCAGCTGACAGCTGCACAGATGAAAGCGCTCAGCTTCTACTGTGACTTTCTGCTGCCCCCATGTGGTGGGGAGGTGTATAACTCAAACTGAGTTGTTGCTGTTTTTCTCTGGTTCTTAAACAGTCACTGTGGATATTTTCTTCCATACTTACCTGACTGTCATGTCATGAACTGACCACATGGACAAAGTGGGCGTGTCTCATTGTTAGGCTCCCTCTTATGAGGCAATGTGTGACATCATGTTGAACTACTCTCTGGGCTAAATCGCCACGGTAACAAATGCTGCTCCTGTAACCTGCTGTAGAACAGATCAAATCCTTTTGAAGACCAAAACCACCGACCAATCAGATGGCGGCAAAACCAGAGGCATCATTCCTGCAGGATCCTGATAGGTTCCGTTACAGTCATACAGGTCAGAGGTCACGGTCAACAAGGATTCCGTCTGCAAAACACATTATCTCATGTGTCTGTTACTGATGATCTGATGCTGATGTTAAGAGACAATTTTTTCCCATCATGTGACGTCATCATGGACGCATTTTCCAGGTCGGACTATGGAGACATCTCAAACCTCGTACAGATGAGACACATTATTATCTTTATATAATACACGATCACACGGTATCAATTATTTCATCATGACATCAGCATGAGATAACATGAATATAAAATTGTTACATTGGATCAGGTTTCACTGAAGTTGCCATGAAATTAAATGCATGTGACTGCAGCTCCTGAGTGTCACAGAGAGAGTGGGTCAAAAAAAAATCCACCGACAAACAACATGTAGTGAGACTCATGTCGTGTGAGAGAACCTCAGAGATGTTCATCTCTGCTGCTTTAACTTCCTGTTTGGCTTATGACTGACAAATGATGGAGGATGAAACGTTTCACTTTGTCCCTGTGTGTGTGTGTGTGTGTGTGTGTGTGTGTGTGTGTGTGTGTGTGTGTGTGTGTGTGTGTGTGTGTGTGTGTGTGTGTGTGTGCGCGCGCGCGCGTGCCTTGTTTATTTAGAAAAGCATCTGATGAACTGTTTGCTGACCTCTCTTCTCCCTGGAGTGACCTTTGACCTTGGCCCACGAAGCAAAGCAGCTGACAGCTGCACAGATGAAATCGCTCAGCTTCTACTGTGACTTTCTGCTGCCCCCATGTGGTGGGGAGGTGTATAACTCAAACTGAGTTGCTGTTTTTCTCTGGTGCTTAAACAGTCACTGTGGATATTTTCTTCCACACTTACCTGACTGTCATGTCATGAACTGACCACATGGACAAAGTGGGCGTGTCTCATTGTTAGGCTCCCTCTTATGAGAGGCAATGTGTGACATCATGTTGAACTACTCTCTGGGCTAAATCGCCACGGTAACAAATGCTGCTCCTGTAACCTGCTGTAGAACAGAGCAAATCCTTTTGAAGACCAAAACCACCGACCAATCAGATGGCGGCAAAACCAGAGGCATCATTCCTGCAGGACCCTGATAGGTTCCGTTACAGTCATACAGGTCAGAGGTCACGGTCAACAAGGATTCCGTCTGCAAAACATTATCTCATGTGTCTGTTACTGATGATCTGATGCTGATATTAAGAGACAATTTTTTCCCATCATGTGACGTCATCATCGACGCATTTTCCAGGTCGGACTATGGAGACATCTCAAACCTCGTACAGATGAGACACATTATTATCTTTATATAATACACGATCACACGGTATCAATTATTTCATCATGACATCAGCATGAGATAACATGAATATAAAATCGTTACATTGGATCAGGTTTCACTGAAGTTGCCATGAAATTAAATGCATGTGACTGCAGCTCCTGAGTGTCACAGAGAGAGTGGGTCAAAAAAAATCCACCGACAAACAACATGTAGTGAGACTCATGTCGTGTGAGAGAACCTCAGAGATGTTCATCTCTGCTGCTTTAACTTCCTGTTTAGCTTATGACTGACAAATGATGGAGGATGTAACGTTTCACTTTGTCCCTCTGATCAACGTGTTCACTCTTCAACATGACCCGAGCCTTCGCGCTCATCACATGACCTCCCTCAGCAGATGGAGTTTGTTCAGTTGTCACAGGAATACAAATGTTGAAATTTCTGTGTTTTAGGGCCACATGGAGCTGGACATGAGAGATCTCTGAGTTTCCATCATGCAGATGAAGATCGTGTGAGAGCAGCGACTACAGGGACCGTGTGGTAAGATTATTTTTATTCACTGTATAATTTCATTATTATAATAACGAGATGAATCAGTCCACAGACCCGTGATTTCTCTCCGTCTCATCTGTGAACCCCACAGGTTTTATATGTTTGCTTCTCGGAGCTGAAACGTGTAGTGAGATCCACCTGTGGCCACTTTTACACAAAGTACTGAACTGTGATACACAATAATGACTATTATTTTTCCTTTTCAGGTGGAGGCCAACAGCTGCAAACGCTCCAGTCGCCAGGCCACAGAAACACCACAGACCACAGACCACAGACCACAGACCACAGACCACAGACCACAGACCACAGACCACAGACCACAGACAGGTACTCTCCTCTTTTATCCTTCATGTGTAATTTGAATGTTTTCATCAGTTGTATTCTGACAACTGTGTGATTGAAATCCTGCTGTAAGCTTCATTTGTGTTCCTGATATGCCTTATGATTATTATTTAACTACTAGTTTTCAAATACATGTTTTTTATTGTTGTCTGCTGGGATCTCTCACACTGACAAAAAAACCCACCAGACCTCCACTGGGTTAATGAGCCACTGTGATTCCAAACAGAAAGACGTGATTCCTGGGGTTTGACTCTGCTGAGTTTTTGTTTCCTCTGATGCGTCTCTCAGTTGATTGTGTGAACGCTGTCTGAGACATGGACAGAAATGGAATTGACTGGTCCTGTGTCCATGGACAACCGAGACATGAAATGTTCACGATGAGACAGAGACACAAAGTGACAACAAAACAACAAGAGACTTAAACACCAAACGGTCACAGAGATGTCAGACTGTTATTACCTGGTGTGTGTCCTCCTGTGCAGCAGGAGACAAACTTTTCTTCTCACGTTGTTTTTCGTGAAGGCTCTTTGTTGTTTCCAAAGCTTTTTATCTGCAGAATTTTGTGACACAGACGACACTTGATTACTATTTTAAAGACTATTTTAAGCCTTGAGTGGTTCAGTTTTTAACTTTTGTTGCTAAGCGATGTTGGCCAAAACTCTGCCTATTGGCTAGAGCTGGCACTTTTGCCTGGCAACATTACCTGATTGTGTATTCTGGAGACACTGGCAACTGCTTCCAGTTGCAGTAAAAAAAAAAAAAAGGTTCTGCAAAACGGCTCAGGCTGTGGTGTCAATCGAGTCCTGAATGCATCACGCCTGAGAGTGGAGCTGTGTGCCAGTTGTACTGTTGTACTGAATTAAGACACGACGTGGCAGCTTGTGTCAGACGTGTGGTTCAGAGCGTTGCAGCTGCCACTGCAGATGTTCCAGCTTTAACACGGCCTTTACTGTAAATAACGTGAAAACAGCCGTACACCTCCCTGACATTCAGAAGAGCGTGGAAATGACGAGATCCCGCCCACATTCACTGATGATGATCAGATTAGGATGCATCAGTCTCTAGACTGAAACCTGAGATGAATGAGATGATTTAGTGCATTTCAAACTATACAACTAATAGACCATATATACAAATAAAATTCAAAGAATTCAAAACAGGTGTAAACCATCTTGTCTAAACTGCTTCAACAACAACATGTTTAAATGACACAATAAAAGTGAAACTAAAACAACAGCACTGCCAGTAATAATAACCGATCAATATCTCCTGCCATCACACAGAGGTCAAAGGTCACGAGTCAAAGTCCAGTCTGGCATGGAAATAGGGTGAGGACTGAGGTGGAGTGCAGCTCTGGGTTTCTCCTGTAGGTGTCGCTGTCTGACATCTTTTCTCAGCAGTGTGAGGGGAAGTGAAGGGTGACCTGCAGCTGATCAGCTACAACAAGTCATTTATCAAATATACATGAGTGTGATGAAATGCAGACAGCAGCGTGAGGGGGCGGGGTTTACCCCCCTCTACGTTACAGCAGCTGATCACTGGGTGTGATGGTATTGATGATGATGATGATGATGATGATGATGATGATGATGGTGATGATGATGATGATGATGATGGTGATGATGATGATGATGATGGTGATGATGATGATGATGATGATGATGGTGATGATGCTGATGCTGATGCTGATGGTGATGATGATGATGATGATGGTGATGGTGATGATGATGATGATGATGATGGTGATGATGATGATGGTGATGGTGATGGTGATGGTGATGATGGTGATGGTGATGGTGATGATGATGATGATGGTGATGATGATGATGATGTTGATGTTGATGATGATGATGATGATGATGATGATGATGGTGATGATGATGATGGTATTGGTGATGATGGTATTGGTGATGATGGTATTGGTGATGATGATGATGATGATGATGATGGTGATGATGATGATGGTGATGGTGATGATGATGGTGATGGTGATGGTGATGGTGATGATGGTATTGGGGATGATGGTGATGATGATGATGGTGATGGTGATGGTGATGGTGATGATGGTGATGGTGATGATGATGATGATGATGATGATGATGATGATGATGGTGATGATGGTGATGATGATGATGATGATGGTGATGATGATGATGATGGTGATGGTGATGGTGATGATGGTGATGATGGTGATGATGATGATGGTGATGGTGATGGTGATGATGATGATGGTATTGATGATGATGGTGATGATGATGATGATGGTATTGGTGATGATGGTATTGGTGATGATGGGTCAGCCAGGTTAATGCAATGGTCTCTGGACGTCACGTGCTTGTCGCATTATCAGTTTTTTAGGAAAATAAAAGTTTGTGGTGTGATGAAGATAGATGAGATAACGGGATCGAACTGATCGATCAGAGCTGATCAGTTTGCTCGGGGATGAAGCTGCACTGTAAAGTGTGTGTGGGAGAGATCAGCTGAGCGGGCGGTTCGTTCCGCTCGGTGCCGCCCGGAGCCGCAGCAGGGACACCGGCCTGCGACAAGCCCGCGACCCGTCCGTCCGTCCGCCCGCGTCCGGCTCCGCTCCGCCGTCCTCCAACTTTCCCGCAGGTTTCCACGTCACCTGGACGCCGAACATAAATCTGGCATCCTATGCAAATATATGCTGACGTAAAAGATCATGTGGTTTTTGTCGTCGATGCCCCCTCAGAGCGGAGAGGAGGTGTTTTTCTCTCCCGCTCTCTGTTGTTGTCTTTAGGTTGAGCTATGCTACGATCTTTACGGTACCAGCGTTAGCTGTGCCCCGCTGCCCGCTCCGCTCCGCTCCGCGCCGCTCCGCTCCCAGCGCCGCGCCGCGCCGCGCCGCATGTCCGGGATCAGTCCGCCCCCAGCGCGTCGCAGCCTCCAGCCGCAGCCGGAGCCGACTCACAGGTAGGACTCAACGTAAACTTCTGCCTTTTCCCTCAACTCCTGCGGACAGATATGAACCAAAGTGACCGCAAAGTGAAGTTATTCAAGCGGGCGGACTGGTCGCCTGGCCGGCGGTGTCTCCGGCCAGGCTGCCGCCGCTAGCGACCGACCCGTCCGCCCGCTGCCCGACAGACTCAGCCCGGGACTCATGTTGCTACCAGCCGAGGAACCTGCACCGCCGCTGCCCGCAGCGTCAGCCCGACCAGGTGCCTGCTCGCCAGGGAAGTTTAGTTTCCGAGCGGCGGCTGCGGGTTCATTTCGGGACAGTTGTCAGTGAAGTGACTGTTGTCGGCGTCGTGTTGTGTGTTTCTGTTTGTTTGGAGCCAACTTTTAGCGTCTGCTCGGCGCCGGTGACAGGCGCTCGCAGCCGGGTTAGGGTTAGGGTTAGCCCGCTAGCCGTTAGCCCGTTAGCGCCGCTAGTCAGCTTTAGCTTTAGCGGCTCTGGATGTTTTCATGTCGGGAGACGCGTTTGTTTTGGCCGCCTCCCTCCCCCGGTCTCCCCCTCCCCGCCGACTCAGCGTCACTCCGCCGGCTGCGGAGGGACATTCCCCCGGCGTGTCGTCGCTGGCCCCGCCGGGACCGTGTGTCGGAGCCGGCGGGGCGGCTGGAGGTGGTGCAGCCGGCAGCAGGTCGGGTTCAGACGGGGCTAGCTAACAGACAGACGGGGGAGGGAGGGGGGAGTGTTCGGGTCATCTGAGGTGACGCTGCTGTCAGCGGGCTGAGTGCACACTCTCTGCCGGCTCCTCACCGCTCTGCGCCGGCTACACACTCCCACACTCCCTCACTCCCTCACCGGCTCCACCGGATCTCACTCCGCGGGGGTTCGGACCAAGTGCCCCGGCTCTGGTTTCTGGACCGAACCGGACTCAGAGTGATAGTTTGAAGTTGAGCTGTAATTGGACCGGTGCCTGATGGAGGTGCTGTGTCCGTGCGACCGCGTCGTGTAGTCGGGTAGAAACAGCTGGTGAGTCCGGTGAAGAGACGCTGATCCGGGGTCAGTTAGAGACAGAGTGCTGGTTGATGTGGGAACAGTCAGACTGACACCGGGTCAGAACCCAGAGGACACACTGTGTGTGTGTGTGTGTGTGTGTGTGTGTCACCATCAGTGACGTCACAGCTGATGGAGAAACCATGGCGACCTGTGACACTGCTCAGACTCAGTGTTCTTCTTCTGTGTCCTGGTCTGAGGTCTGAGGTCTGAGTCTGAGGTCTGAGGTCTGAGGTCTGAGTCTGAGGTCTGAGGTCTGAGGTCTGAGGTCTGGTGTCCGAGGTCTGAGGTCTGAGGTCTGAGTCTGAGTCTGAGTCTGAGTCTGAGTCTGAGTCTGAGGTCTGAGTCTGAGGTCTGAGTCTGAGGTCTGAGGTCTGAGTCTGAGGTCTGAGGTCTGAGGTCTGAGGTCTGGTGTCCGAGGTCTGAGGTCTGAGGTCTGAGGTCTGAGGTCTGAGTCTGTGTCTGAGGTCTGAGGTCTGAGGTCTGGTGTCCGAGGTCTGAGTCTGAGTCTGAGTCTGAGGTCTGAGGTCTGAGGTCTGAGTCTGAGTCTGAGGTCTGAGGTCTGAGGTCTGTGTCTGAGGTCTGTGTTCTGAGGTCTGTGTCTGAGGTCTGTGTCTGAGGTCTGTGTCTGAGGTCTGAGGTCTGAGGTCTGTGTCTGAGGTCTGTGTCTGAGGTCTATCAGGACTATGAGGACTATCAGGACTATGAGGACTATGAGGACTATGAGGTCTATCAGGTCTATCAGGTCTATCAGGACTATGAGGACTATGAGGACTATCAGGTCTATCAGGTGTGTAGAGGAGTGAACAGTTTGAGTGAACTGTGCCTTGGCTTTTGGATTTGGCAGCAGCTCCTGGTCCTGGTCCTGGTCCTGGTCCTGGTCCTGGTCCTGGTCCTGGTCCTGGTCTCTGTACTGCCCGGTGACAGTGTTTCCGTGCGGCTCCTCCCGCTGGTCAAAGTGTGTCAGTGTTGTCGTGTCACCTCCCTCCTGCTTGTTCTGGTTCATCGTCACGTTTCCTTTTTCATTGACCGACTTTTAGTCTGGAACGTTTCAGACTGTAATCCTGTGATATGGAGCAGGGATCAGTCAGTCACGCTGCCACACACACACACACACACACACACACACACACACACACACACACTGCAGCAGACTGCTCACATTGTTGGTTTGTATTACTTTAAATTGCACAACAACACGTTTTTTTTAAATTATTATCTTTGTTGGGTGAAACGGACTCATTCTGAGAGTTTGTGTTGCTCTCCATGGCGATCAGTCACATGACTTTATGACAGCTTTATGAGCCAGTGCACACACACACACACACACACACACACACACACACACACACACACACACACACACACACACACACACACACACACGCTTTGTTGCGCTATCAAACAGCTATTTATTTCACACACATGCCGAAAGCATGCGTGACAGCTGCATCTACACACGGGCACGCACACACACACACACACACACAGTTTCAGTGTGGTGTATGAAATACCATGAGAGGCTGTGTGTGGGTGTGTGTTTGGGAAAGCATATGAGTGTGTGTGTGTGTGTGTGTGTGTGTGTGAGTGAGTCACTGAAGAGCTGCTCAGAAACACTGTGTGTTCTGTGTGTGTATATATCATAGTGTGTTCACCCTCCCTCACTGTTGGAGCTCTTCACTGGGAAACTCGATACACACTCACATGCACACACACACACACACACACACACACACACACACACACTCTCTCTCTCACTCTCTCTCTCGCTGTATTGAATCTGCTGTTGGACCACAGCCACCTTCCACGTCGACAGGAGGCGTTGGAGGGTTTGGGGTGCGAGGTCAGTGTGAACAGGAACAGCAGAGATCCCATTGGAGCAGATAGAAGCTGCTCTCCTCTTCTCTGTAGCCGATGATCAGATCGCTCACATCTGATTGGTCAATCGTTATCGTCCTGCACGGATGAATGTGCAGCGGCGGAGAACGTGTCATCACGCACAGTGAAGTGGGTCTTTACAGGGTGAACTCCTGCTCTGGTCCCAGCCGTGTGAAGGATCTAACCACGTTCCTTCAGGTCAGACAGCAGGTGTGGGAGAGAGGAGGTCTGTGCTGCATGAACCCGGGTTCAAATCATCTGATTCAAATCAATCTGTCAGTTTGAGCTGGTTCATTGATCAGATCAAAACATCACGCATCGTCATGTTTACGTTGTGTCAATAATCAATCACTTCCATAATGTTAGTGTGAGTGGGAGGTGGGATGAATGCTGCCTCAGCAGATTTTCCAGGTTGTGAAGAAGAACTGAGGGAGACACGGAAAACTTGTAACTGTTTGGAAGTTGTGGCAGCAGGAGGCCAGATTTCAGGAATATTTAACACTGGCACAGGAAAAGTAGAGTCAGTCCAAAAATACCAGCACCTGAGCAGGGGTCAGAGGGGTCATTTCATGCCGCACTTTACTGTCGCGTTCCTAAAAATATGATCTGAGCAGGGACGGATTCCATCTTAAATCCACTGGCGCTAAGAATAAAATGCAAATGAGTTATTTTGCAGAGGAGATAAAACGGGCCGTGTGGCGGCGGCGGCTCCCTGAAGTCATGAATATGAATGTATCGTGGCGGCGGCGTCTGCAGGACGCCTGCTATCAACAGCAGGTTTTATCTGGCGGTGCAGGAAGCCAACAAGTTGTCGCCCGCCTGATGATGAAATGTGCGTCTGAAACAAACAACTGCTGACCTGTGGTTTTTATCAGTTTTACATGGATCTGTCCCCGTCACGTCTGAAACGCCACAGCGGGGGGGTCACATGGGGTCACAGGCGGGATCGACCTATCGATAGATGATTTTATTCCAGCACTCTGGAGATGCAGTTTACGTCAGACAGGCTGGATGAGACATGTAAACAGCTCAGGTGTTGTGACGCGAGTCAAACCCGTGGTGATGAGGTCAACACTGGGGTTCAACGTTACTTCCTGTTCACTCGTATTCTGAAGATTTATGTTCCGTGAACAGAGACGCCAGAGACGGACAAACCTGAACGTGTCAAAAAATGTCTTCTGGCTTTTGGTTTTGACTAGTCAGCGTTTTCATTGTTGCTCAGTCTGACGTGTATTGATCTTCTCAACGTGTAGAACTGAATCTACAGCAGCAAAGTGTGGGTGTGTGTCTCACAGGTTGTGGTTGTGTTTTAGATGTTGTAATGGAAAGTCTGTTGTTATGAGCTGAACTTGCGACGCTTTGTCTCTGTTTTCCTGCCCATGACAGCTTCTCTGTGTCAGACTCACTCCATCAGACGTCCTCAGTCATCTGCTGAGAGTAGGTGTCACCTTCCCTCATGTCCAACACGTCAGACACATACGCTATGTGTGTGTGTGTGTGCGTGTGTGTGTGTGCATTATTAAGATTTCTTCTTTCTTAAATCTCTGTGAAAGTCATTTTTATTCATGAAGAGCAGAGAATGCTTATTTTCTCATTAGCGCCTGCAGTGTGTGTTTCTCAATGACTCAACACATGAGTGACCAGCGGCTCTGATGAGCTCATCAGGTAAACACAGCCCCTCTCTCTCCTCCCAGCTGTGATTGGCTGGAGGACCCCCCCCCCCATCGTTTGTGGCTCGTTAATTTGAACTGTGTTTCAAACCCTCGTTTTACCCCCTCCCCTTTTTCATCAGCGTCCTCATTGATATTCATGCCTTTCCCGGCGTTCCCAGCTGGAGGTCGTCCCGGGAACGCTGCGGCCCGTCCTGTCGCTGCTCCGCTGGAGGACGACTCGGCCTGGCTCAGGGGAACTGTGGCAGCGCTGGGTGAGGACAGGGACAGAGGACAGTGTCCCACACCGTGTCCCAGTTGCTGATTGAACCAGGTTGATTTTGCCTGAATTATAAGCCTGCAAATACAAACGTTCCATTTTTCCCTCCGTGTTGCGTCGACGTGAGGAATCTCGATGAGATTTCCATCTTTTTTTGGTCTGCGTCAGAAACCAAACGGCCGGCGGGAAGAGCAGCATGACCTGCCACTCAGGTTCCATCAGCGTGAAGGCTACGACTCTAATAACAGTGTAATTACATATCATTATCCAACTGGGCTTATTACATGTTAGTGACATGATGCTAACATCAGGAGCAGCTGGTCTTCAGATGACGCAGGCTGGAGTAGGTGACCAGATGTTCCAGATGTTGACTCCACCTCCTGAATCCTCCTCAGACCTGCAGGGAAACAGGATGTTACACAACGTTTTAGCTTAAACACACACACACACACACACACACACACACACACACACACACACACAGACGAAATTATAAAAATAATTTAAAAAAAGAAATGTTTCGTCTTAATTTCAGTGCCTTTACACCTCGTCTCTCTCTCTCCAGACGTAGACAAGGAAGTTTTGTTTTATATTTTCATGGCGGCGTGTGAGGAACCTGATGTGGTTTCACTGACGAGATCAATAACACTCTGACGTGAACAGCCAACGTCATTTGACCAGCCACCATCTTTCTAATCATCTCCTCCATAGACTCTGAATGTTGTTGGACACAGCATGACGCTCGTCTCTGTCAGTGTCCCACTGTCCTTCACTCAGGACATCTTCAGTCTTGTCCTTGTGGCTCTGTCACCTGCTCCTGCTCCTGCTCCTGTGGAGGCCACCGTCACACTGAATGTGTTGAACATGATCCTCCCTGAAGGCGGCTCATTCATCTCGTGTGAAAGAATCGCTTTCTGACGCAGCGCTGAAGACGCTGCTCTGCTTACCAGACTCCGTCCACCGCTGCTGGACAGGAAGTTGTTGTGAGGACTGAAATAACAGCAGGGGAATTCAGCGTTGCAGTTCCACCATTGATCAGGTAACTGGATCGTTTCCCTCTGATTACACCTGATCAGCAGGATCCCTGCTCATCAATACACAACTCTGCCATCTAAACGCATGGCAGGAAGTGGGTGTGGCTTTTAGTCTGAGCATGCATCATGTGTTGTTGTGTGTTTGAAACCAGCAGCTCTGCAGCTCTGCTGTATGCAGGTCAGTGTACTGCAGGTATTTGTCATAGTGACCTCGTTCTCCGTCAGCCACTGTTACACAGTGTGTGTGTGTGTTTGTGTTTGTGTCTGGATAAAGATCCACTAAAACACACACCTCTCTCTTTGCCGTGTGGGGAAGGACGGCGTCAGTCAGAGGAAGTACATGACTTTCAAAATAAGAGGGGGAAGGACTTTTTAACTGTTCATGTACACCTTCCAAAATGCCCAGATTTTCATTCAGCGTGTTGTGTGTGGTGTGTTGTGTGTGATGTGTGGTGTGTGATGTGTGGTGTTGTCACACAGCGTACAGAGATGTGGGTGGAGGTGTAAACTCGGGCAGAGAGCAGACAAACTCGGTCTCGTCAGTCTCCGTCTTGACTTTGTCATGTGGTGGATTATTGCTTGTTGTGGTGATGCGCAGACGAGGCGTCAACCACTGGGATTAATTTAGGCGTCGTCGGCACAGAACCTGCACCGTCCTGCACCGTCCTGCACCGTCCTGCACCGTCCTGCACCGTCCTGCACTGTCCTGGACTGTCCTGGACTGTCCTGCACCGTCCTGCACCGTCCTGGACCGCCCTGGACCGTCCTGCACCGTCCTGGACCGCCCTGGACCGTCCTGCACCGTCCTGGACCGCCCTGCACCGTCCTGCACCGTCCTGGACCGCCCTGGACCGTCCTGCACCGTCCTGGACCGCCCTGCACCGTCCTGCACCGTCCTGCACCGTCCTGCACTGTCCTGGACCGTCCTGGACCGTCCTGCACTGTCCTGGACCGTCCTGGACCGTCCTGCACCGTCCTGGACCGTCCTGGACCGTCCTGCACCGTCCTGGACCGTCCTGGACCGTCCTGCACCGTCCTGGACCGTCCTGGAGCGTCCTGCACCGTCCTGGACCGTCCTGGAGCGTCCTGCACCGTCCTGCCGTTCCCCTGCCGTTTCTGTGCCTTATTCATCACCATAACAGGAAATGTAGCTCTGCCTTTCTGTCACTCACCGGCTCTGCTCTTTTGTTTGCCAAACTAATCCCACTTAAATAAAGAACACTCTGATCTCTGAGGCACTTGGTTTCTGTCCAAAATGACAAAACCACCAGGAGCACCATGGTGCACCAGTGCCAGTGCCAGTTCCAGAGAAAGTGAACCAGTCCGACTGGAGGTGTTATCTATCACTCATTGTTCAGCAGCAGGCAGATGATGTGGCATCAATGGGGGTGTGGTCGCCTGATGGTTAGAGCGTTGGGCATGAGGCCAAGAGAGCTGGAGTTCAAATCCCGCTCTCAGCACCACCCTGGGCCCTTGAGTAAGGCCCTTAACTCTAATTAAGAAGAAGAAGAAGAAGAAGAGATACTTTATTTTATCCCACAATGAGGAAATTATTCTCTGCATTTTTACCCGATCCACACATATATGAGAACATTTCTTGTGAAATAGACACGAGTACATCACACACATGCGGAGCAGAGGGCCAGTGAAGGAGCCCGGGGAGCGATGTGGGGTTAAGAGCCTTGCTCAATGGCCAATGGTGGTGGACGACCGTGGACAGATGGTGGCGCCTCTCCTGGTTTTCGGCCAATCTGGACTTTCTTCTTCTTGACGTCATCACAGTGTGACCTCTGGCATGGACTGATCCAAGTCTCCTTGGATCTGGGATGGAAACCGGCGGACTGCGTCTGGGTTTGGGCCGAGTTCAGTATCTCGGAGGTTGATTGACAGTGCGAGTGCATGAGGACGAAGCAGAACGTTGACGGCGATAAAATAAAATCAGCCATGGCCTGAGAATGTTTCATATGGGAGAGTTAATGTGACGAATGTAACGACATTTAAAAATGACCCCAAAGGAAACAAAACATAAACGTTTGTTCATTTTAGACTCAACGTAAAAATCGCTCATCAGAAGTCGATACTTCTTTCATGATACATTAAACAGACAGTGAGTTCAATATCAACCATTAAAGACAAGAAAAAC
>JAFBJQ010008233.1:31204-36204 GCA_016785345.1 Trinectes maculatus | reverse complement strand
TGCAGGCTTTGAAACCGCGGGCGTTAACGAGAAGACGAGGCTGTTTCCTTCTGTCCAGGAAGATCTGTGACAGTTGTCGCAGTTATTTTCATAGCTATTGTGAATGAGTCGTGCGGCGATGTAAAAAATATTCATCCGCACATCACGTCGGCATTTTGTTTCCGGCAGATCCAATGTGTGAATATTCCTGGAATGTCTCGTTATTAATTGTAGAAAACAAAGGCTGTGTGATTCAATCCCATGACCTAATGTTGTGTCACTGTCTGTTCGTCCTGTCGTTGATAAAACGGCCATCTGTTCGCACCAAATGCCGCCGCCGCCGCCACAGCCTGAAGATCAGAGCGGCGCCGGCGGTGGCGTCGATGCTGTTGCAGGAAGTGAGCATGAGTCGAGGTGCAGGTGCTGTGTGAGGGCTGATGGGATCTCCACAACTGCTGGGGGAGGTATCGACTATGTGGGAGAGCATGACTCACACACACACACACACACGTGGACACCTGTGGAGGAGGTGTGTGTGTGTGTTTGTGTGTGTGTGTGTGTGTGTGTGTGTGTGTGTGTGTGTGTGGGCTGCTTCCCTCTCTCGCTGGCTGCTGAACTTCACAACACAATGTTGTCTTTTTCTCTGGTTCCAGCCTCACACCTGAGACCTTTCACAGCTCGTCTGTGTGACCTCAGGCTCCTGGTGTTTTTATCTTCAGCTGTGATGAATCATGGCAACTGATGTAAACATTGTGTTTACATCAGAACTGTAGAACATCACAGTCTGATTCATACAGATGTTCATCTAATCACTCGCTTTAATCTTACTTACTGATCTTTCAGCGTCATAACAACAGCGTGTTAATGTTACCAGATGCAAACGCTCATTAAACGTTCCCTCAGATTTCAGGAGGTTTCAGGATATCGACAGTAGCAGAACATCACCTCTCAGATCTCTGATGGAAACAGAAGCATCATGTTTCATCTTCATTCATCTGTTGATAAAAGGTTTGGTTTTCGTCCTGAAAGCAGCTCCCTGGTTTATCCACCCATCCGCCAACATGTTGGTTGAATTGTGTTAAGAATGCTCCTCAAAAACAACAACAACAACAACAACAACAACAGTCACCAATAGATAGTTGTTGGGTTAGAACGGTGCAGATTTGAAAAGGAGATGTTAGAGGGAACTCACAGACAACTGTTGTTCTTACTCATCTCGGTCAGAACCGCCGCGTGGTGAACGCTGGTGTGGCGTCGGGAGATGGGTGTAGAAACGATCAGGTCAGTGATCAGTGATCACATGACGGCAGGGGAAGTCGTGGTCACAGGAACAGGAACCTTTCAATTCGTCTTGTGCGTGGTGAAGCTTCACTGGTATCGGACCGCTCTCCCCCTGAAGCCCTGCTGGAGATGACTGCTGGGAAATTTGTAAAATTACTATTCCAAATTTACAAGGTGGAGCTGTGCCACTGTGAGACAGTTTAGGAAGAGCCACGGTGCGTAAAGCGCTTTAGTCTGTCTCCCGCTGTGATGCAATCTGTTCCGAGCATCAGTCAAATCACCCTCGCTGTTAGAGGATAAGAAAACACAGCCGTCAGCCAAGTCGCTTAACTCGACAAACACCGCGGAGGATTCCCCGACCTGCGTCTCCGCAGCACGCCGAGCTGCAGCAGGCGAACCACGGCTTCTGCCGCGATGAGGCGGTGGTCTGAAACACGCAGGTGCATTTAGTGAGTCTGTATGAACTCTGGCTCTTATGTTTCATCCTGCACGTGAAGGCTTCTTCTCTTTGATGGTTCTGGAACAGAGTTACAAGCACAATCTGTTTTCTGCCTGCTCTGCTACGCACAGATGGGCTTTTTGTATGAAACATGTTTTACTTCCATGACGGCAGGAAGTGAGAACGTTGTCCGAGTGAACGGAGAGAAATTAAAGGCCGTTGCTGCAAAACAACGCTCCTCTCTCCTCATCTCAAACGTGACGTTTTATTTCTGCACGTCCGCGTATCGTTTGGATGAAGCGTCTTTTTGTTGCAGTGGGCTGGATGTGCAGTGTGTGACGACATCAGATGTAGTGTTGGTGTTCGTGGAACCTTGTGTTGTGTGGTTCAGTCTGACACGCCGCCGTCTGCAGACGCATTTCTATACGATACGGCGAGATACAACCTGACTGACAGCTGAGCAGAGGGAGAAGGTCGTCACAGAAGAGCTGTGTTGGTGCAGAGGGCTGAACGGGGCGGGACGGGGTGGGTGGCGTGGAGCGGGGTGGAGGAGGTGGAGAAGAGATGTTTGTTTGTGATTAGGAGGAAGAGACAGAGCTGTCAGTAGAATCTTCCTGTGGTTGATGTTCTTTTCCCCCGATGCCTGTTTCCTACACTATTGAATAATCATGTAAAGACACCCCCCCCAACACACACACACACACACACACACACACACTTCCTTCTGTTAGCATAGTTTTCCTCACAGATCCCAGAACAGTACGAGCACCATCTGTACAGCATTACTCTGCCTGGTTCCTCTCTTTCACATCAGAGGTTTATGAATTCCCACAAAAATCCTCCTCCAGGGTTGAACAGGGATCAGTCGGACCTGGACCGAGTCAGACCCTGGAGTCTGTTTCACAATGTCTCCCTTCTCTGTGTGCTACCTCGGCATAGTTTTGTGTCATGATTGGTCTGTAAAGGTCCTGTGATTGGTCTGTAAAGGTCCTGTGATTGGTCTGTAAAGGTCCTGTGATTGGTCTGTAAAGGTCCTGTGATTGGTCTGTAAAGGTCCTGTGATTGGCCTGTAAAGGTCCTGTGATTGGTCTGTAAAGGTCCTGTGATTGGTCTGTAAAGGTCCTGTGATTGGTCTGTAAAGGTCCTGTGATTGGTCTGTAAAGGTCCTCAGGAACTGGTCACTGCTCTGGTTGGTACGATGTGATGTCGCTGGGCGCTGAGGCTCATGGGTAGTGGAGGTCCTGCAGGGTGTTTGGTGTCGGAGAGACCGTCAGTGACTCCACTTGTCTCCTGTCTCGTTGGAGCGTAGGGGGTTGTGGGAGACGTAGTAGTGGAGTAGGAGGAGTAGAAAGGGTGAAGGCGTGAGTCACATGGTGTTGATGTGTTACCTTCATCTTCTCTGTGGCCTCAGTGCAGCGAGCAGAGCTGCTGGGAGCTGAAGCTACATCTGTACATCATTACAACGCTAATCTGCTCCGAGCCTGTTTTCTCTGTAACAACATCTTCACTCCGTCCAAGTCATTCTCCCCCGGGGGGGCGTGTGTGTGTGTGTGTGTTTGTGTGTGTGTGTGTGTGTGTGTGTGTGTGTGTGTGTGTGTCTGTTACAGAGGAGCATGTAGAGAAACTTTGAGATGATCCAAAACTCTTCCTCTCAGTCGATGGGTTCAATTTAACCTTATTAACATAGAGAAGGCAGGTTGGGACAGTGGGTGGGGCCTGTGTGTGTGTGTGTGTGTGTGTGTGTGTGTGTGTGTGTGTGCGTGTGCGCGCTCCGTTGTCTGTGACGATGTAGAAGAACATGTGTTGTCAGAGTTTCAGCACTGACCTGGTTATGATGCTCTGGAAACTGACTCACGTGTGTGTGTGTGTGTGTGTGTGTGTGTGTGTGTGTGTCTGTTACAGAGGAGCATGTAGAGAAACTTTGAGATGATCCAAAACTCTTCCTCTCAGTCGATGGGTTCAGTTTAACCTTATTAACATAGAGAAGGCAGGTTGGGACAGTGGGTGGGGCCTGTGTGTGTGTGTGTGTGTGTGTGTGTGTGTGTGTGTGTGTGTGTGCGTGTGCGCGCGCTCCGTTGTCTGTGACGATGTAGAAGAACATGTGTTGTCAGAGTTTCAGCACTGACCTGGTTATGATGCTCTGGAAACTGACTCATACATACTGCATATTATACAACAATAACACACCCAACAACTGACACACACACACACACTCACACACACACACACACACACACACACACACACACACACACTGCTGGAGTCCATGGCTCTGTGGGATAGTCCACATGTGGAAAACCAGCTGGTCAACACACACACCACACATCCACACATACTAACACACACACACACACTGTCACGTCTCCTGCCGTGCTAACACACCTCCAGCTAAGCTCTTTTCCTTTTTGCATGTGTAATAGTCATGCACACACACACACACACACACACACACACATTGTCTTTCTCTTTCACGCTTGTTTACACACACGCTCACGCACCAGCAGGACACACATTTTCAGGAGTACAGTACACACTCTCTCTCCCACACACACACATCACTGTGCCAGTGTATCTGCGTGTCTCAGTGCTTATTGCATTATACTGTGCACACACACGCACACACGCATGTGCATTCTGTCTATTGACACACTCAGGCACATTTAATTCCCAATTTCATCATATTAACAAGCTGCAGTTTTACACACACACACACACACACACACACACACACACACACACACACACACACACACTTTCACACAGGTTGCATCACATTCTGGCAGTAAACGTCCCGTATCATTCTCCAAACTTCCATTGCACACAACAGACACACAACAGGCAGCAGTCAGTCAGTGAGTCTGAACTAGGGCTGCAACGATTAGTCGCCGTCGCCGTCGTCGTCGACTATTAAATATGGTCGACGAGAAATTTTGTGGTCGTCTAGTCGTATATTATTTTAAGCAACATGATGAACGCCATTCAATTCATTAGAATACATGCAAATAAAGTTGCAATGCGCCACCGGAAACGTAAGGGGCAATAGCCTGCACCACCTGCGCCCATATTGAACTAAACACTGAAGAAGTTCAATAGCAAAGTCGATGCAGTAGCAACGATGGCTGAAGCAGAGTCGCATAGTGATGTTAGCGTGAGATCGCGAATGTTTAAAGTCTGGGAGTATTGTCGGGAAAATAAACACGTCACGTGCACTAAACTAACAATAGCTAGGCTACTTTAAGGCCCCTTTCTTAAAAGATGATGTTAATTTTGTTTACACGTACCAGGATATCCAAAGCCGACG
>JAFBJQ010008233.1:269-25269 GCA_016785345.1 Trinectes maculatus | reverse complement strand
GCCTCGCCACGCGTCGCTACGTCTCGCCACGCGTCGCTACGTCTCGCCACGCGTCGCTACGTCTCGCCACGTCTCGTCACATCTCGTCACGTGTCATCACGTCATCACATGTCATCATGTGTCATCACACTGAATCCTGAAAAATCATGTCTTCTCCACACGTTGTTCTGCTGTTCAAACATCCTGCAGCTCAGGTGAAACTCTGAGTGTGTCCCTGTTCGTTTAGTTACTGTATCTGACTCTGTGTGTGTGTGTGCGCGCGCGTGTGTGCGCGGCGCGTGTGCGTGTATGTGTGCGTGCGTGTGTGTGTGCAGTCAGTGCTGTAAAGCTGCTCGTCCTGCTGCAGCCAACGTCAACAGCCGAGTGAATAACTTCCCATGAGCCTTTTCCCCTAGAAGGTAACTGGAAGGCTGCTGTGTGTATATGTGTGTGTGTGTGTGTGTGTGTGTGTGTGTGCATACTGTAGTGTGTGTAGTGTGTGTTTAAGTCCAGTTTATTTCTATATATGTGTGAGTGTTTACTCAGTGCTGTTGTCTTGCTGGTTTGTACTCACTGGGGCATTTCTTCACACTGTCTCTCTCTCTCTCTCTGTGTGTGTGTGTGTGTGTGTGTGTGTGTGTGTGGAGCAGAGTGGCGTCTCTAATGCGATTACGTCCCTTGTCTCTGAGCAGAAGTGATCAGGTTTTAGAGAGGGGTTGTGATGAGATTTAAATTAATTCAGCCTCCATTCAAATTCACCATGAGATGAGCTGCTCCATTATTTGGCCTTTAATTCCTCCCTCCTTCATCCCTCCCTCCTTCATCCCTCCTTCATGCCTCCCTCCTTCATCCCTCCCTCCTTCCTCCCTCCTTCATCCCTCCTTCATGCCTCCCTCCTTCATCCCTCCCTCCTTCCTCCCTCCTTCATCCCTTCCCTCCTTCATCCCTCCTTAATTCATTCCTCCCTCCTTCCTTCCTCCCTCCTTCATCCCTCCTTCATTCATCCCTCCTTCATCCCTCCTTCATTCCTCCCTCCTTCATCCCTCCTTCATTCCTCCCTCCTTCATCCCTCCTTCATTCATCCCTCCTTCATTCCTCCCTCCTTCATCCCTCCTTCATTCCTCCCTCCTTCATCCCTCCTTCATTCATCCCTCCTTCATCCCTCCTTCATCCCTTCCTCCTTCATCCCTCCCTCCTTCATCCCTCCTTCATCCCTCCCTCCTTCATCCCTCCTTCATCCCTCCCCTTCTTCATTCCTCCCTCCTTCATCCCTCCTTCATCCTCCCACTTCCTTCCTTCCTTCCTTCCTTCCCTCTCTTATACGCAGAGATCCTCCCTTCCATCCCTCTTTCTTTCCTTTTTGTTTTCTCTTGAATCCTTCACTCGTTCTTCTTCCTCCAGTCACTGAGCTTCCTTCTCTTCTTTTCATTTGTTTCCACCTGATTTCTTTAAATATTTTTCCCTCACTTCCTCTTTTCTTGCCTTCACCAGCCTCCTCCTCCTCCTCTCCTCCTGTTCCCTTCTTCTCCATGTTTATATGTGTCTGTTTAACCTTTGACCTGGAACATCAGTGTGTAGGCAGTTTTCACTCTCTGCTCACAGTGTGTTTTCCCAGAATTCCATGTTAGTTTACCGCCACATGAGAAGGGATCGGCTGCCACAATTAGTAAATGACTCCATTTGCATTTTCATAATCACTTCATTTGATTGAAATAGCTGCAGCAATCTCAGGCTGTGAGAGCGCGCTCGAGGAAACCCTCCCATACCCCCACCCCCACCCCCACCCCCACCGCCGCCGCCTCAGAGCGACTGGAGCGCCATCCGACCACAAACACACATGAAGCAGCTCATCAGCACAAACACCTGGAAATCAGATTCTCCAGAGCAGGTTCACTGTGTGTCAGGAGGACACCATGTTCCCCCACGCCGCCGCCTCTGACAACGCTGACCTGATTAACCTGCAGCTCGCAGGGCGTCAGCGGGCGCCGACACACACACACACACACACACACACACACACACACGCACCAGCTCCATCCTACTGATCTGCTTGTTTTGAGTTTTTATGTCGGTGAAGATCTGAGGAGAAATGACATGTTGGTGTGTGTGTGTGTGTGTGTGTGAGAGAGAGAGAGAGAGACCTTGTGTCATTGACCTCGTGTTTGTCAGTTTGTCTTCTCCTTCACCTGCTCCTCCCTGTTTCCCTCCTCCTCCCCCTCCTCTCTGTTTTCTAATCATCCTCCTCTCTGCTGTTTTCTCTCCTCGTGTTTAAAAGCTCCCAGCTCCCACATTCAAATCCAAATCAGACGCAGCTCTGCTCGCCGCTCGCCGCTCGCCGCTCGCTGTGCGCCGCTCGCCGGCCATTATTTACGCTCCTCTCATTTCCTTTATTTAACTTTGATTTCCCCTGTTGTCGTTAGTTGTTGGGGTTTGGGCGAGCAGGGAGTGAGGAGATCTTCTTCTCCTGGAGGAAAAACCTCTCGAGGCTCCTCAGCAGAGCTCTGAATACCTGCTGTGACCTCCGGCTGTCCACTGTGACCTCCGGCTGTCCACTGTGACCTCTGTGTTTGAAGTCTTTAGAGTCAAAAGACAAACAGGTATGTGGAGGTGAAGAGAGCGGGGCAGAAGACGAGCAGGAACAAACAGCAGCTGTATGAAGCTCTTTCAGAAATCAGTGCAACTTTCAGAGCGTCAGCAGGATACGATTGATTCAAACACCAATAAACAACATTCCTAATATTTCAGCGTGGCATAATCCTAATATTACCATGGAAACAGAGTTGAGGCAGACTGCAGAGCCCGGCAGTAAACAAAATAAGGTGTGTGTGTGTGTGTGTGTGTGTGTCAGCGGCTAATCTCACACACACATTTCTCAGGTTTCTCATAAGTGAGATAAGAGCTTGTCCAAGTTATTGCCGATGAGATGATGTGTTTTCCTGCAGCCAATCAAATACAAAACAACCTGGACGTTACAGGTCATAATGAGGTATTGATGTGGAGATGGTCTGCAGCCCAGAACAGCGCCCCTGGTGGCCAGTTGGGGAGAACGCTGACAGGCAGTTCATTCAGTGATCCTGATCTGAAATCTTTTTAAAGACGTGGTGGCAGTAGTAGTTAAGAAAATAATATTCTACATATGCATTGTACACAACATACAGTTAGTACAGATACAAACTATTGACATGCACATGCAGAGCAGAAGGCTACACCACCATGAGGAGCTCCCGGGGAGCAAGTTCAGGGGGTTAAGGGCCTTGCTCAAGGGCCCAAGGTGGTGGACAGATGGTGGCGATTTCCAGCCAATCCGGGATGCAAACCAGCAACCTCACGTACCCAGGCTTGTTAGACCTGGTTCGGGATGGTGGCGCATCACCTAAATTTTCGGCCGAGCTGGGAATCGAACCGGCGACCTCTGGGTCCAAAGCCTGACTCTTAAGCCTCTTCACCACCACCTCCTAGTTGCAGTAGCTGTAGCAGTAGCTGTAGTAGTTGCAGTAGCTGTAGCAGCAGTAGTAGTAGTTGCAGTAGCAGTAGTAGCAGTAGTGTCTTGTTTGATTGCCACCGGTTGGAGCTGCTCACGTTGTGTTGTTGTGTTGTTGTGTTGTTGTGTTGTTGTGTTGTTGTGTTGTGTTGGCTCCACAGATTTGTGTTGTCAGGCTGTAGAGGCTCTCTGAGGCGGAGTCACAGTGACACTGTGAGACTTCAAGCCTCCACACCAACCACAGAGGCTGCTCACAGGAGCAGGAGCAGGAGCAGGAGCAGGAGCAGGAATGTCCTGCCCTGGTTGTCTGGATGTTGACAGTCAGTCAGACAGGAGAAGAGTGCAGACCACCTGGACAGGTGTCATCTGTGAAGGGTTTGTCTTGATGATGGGTGTGGTCAGTCTCAGGTGGAGACATGAACCTGCCTGTGGCATCCAAAACAAAAGGCTCTTTTTGTTTTGTCTCATGGAACCTTTATCCAAAGCACCCGACCCCAGTGCTTACGTCCTGCACAGCGGTGACCTCCACTGGGTCACAGGTCATACAGGTCACTGAGGTGGATTATTATCATGTACGTTGTTAACTTTGTTTATTTTCCTCTAAAAGGCATCAGAGTCTCTGCTGTTAGACTCAACTGACCTACATACACACAGCCTGTGAGAGGAGCTGCTGGAGACAGCACCGTGTCAGCTGAGGACACACACACACACACACTCACACACACGCACGCACGCACACACACACACACAAATCAAACTCGTGCATATACACACCCGCGGACATGCGTACATTTATGTGTATGTACAAAGATGAAGAAGAGAGAGTAAGACACCTTATAAAGGTCAAACATACAGAACACACACACACACACACACACACACACACACACACACACAGTGACTGTCTCATGCATGTTTTATTGAGTCGACTCACTCTCCCTCTCTCACCTCTAAGCCTCTGTTCATCCCCTGTTCTCTCTCTCTCTCTCTCTCTCTCTCGCTCTCTCTCTCTAATCCCCCCCCGTCCTCCTCTGACGTCTCACAGATCATCAGATCACCGTGACAGGAGATGAGATGAGATCATTCCTCCTCCCTCCACACTGTCTCTTACTTCCTGTTTGTCCTCGTTCTCCTGTCCCCTCAGGACAAACTGACAGATGTGTGGGTCTGTCAGATCAGGTGACCTGGACAGGGCGGGTCAGACTGTAGCATGTGTCCTCCCCCTGGTTCCTGGAGCTGGTTCTCCTGGTTCCTGGAGCTGGTTCTCCTGGTTCCTGGAGTTGGTTCTCCTGGTTCCTGGAGCTGGTTCTCCTGGTTCCTGGAGCTGGTTCTCCTGGTACCTGGAGCTGGTTCTCCTGGTACCTGTGGCAGCTGATCAGGACAGTCTGCTCACCTGAGGGACGTCCCTCTGGCAGTGGACATGGCTGCCTGGTGGTGTCTCCAGCGGTGGTGGTCCTCCTCAGGGCTGCACAGCAGTTGCTGATGTGTTCAGGGAGCAGAGGACATGTGGGTATGTCCACTGGGTTTGTGTCCTCTGCAGTGTCCTCGCCCAGACTCCTCCTCACTTTGTCTCCTCTTTGTCCTGTGTCCATTTTTTCACCTCCTCATTTCCTTCTTTCCTACACCTCCTTATTCTGTCCCTGACGATGCTCTCTCTCTCCTCTGTTCTCTCTTCACCTCCTCTTGCTCCTCTGGTTTTCCCCTTCAACTTTTCCTGACTCCCCTCAATCCATAGATCTCTCATTCAACAGCCCCCCCCCCCCCCCCCTTTCTCTTTGCTCTCATTTCTTCTCCTCTGTTCCTCGCTCTTCATCTCCTGCCCTCCCGACCTCCTCTTGTCTCCTCCTTTCTCTCCTCTCTCTCTCGTGTCAACTCTCATGAAGGAAGAGGACCCCCCCTTCCACCCCCCTCCCCTCTGACCTCTCTTCTCCTCTCTTCTTTAGTGTCGCTCTGTCTCTCCTCCCTCCTGACCTCCCTCACCCTCACCTCCTCCAACCCCCTCCTCTTCTCCTAATTAGCACCTGAGCGTACAGGCCTGGTTAATATTCGGCGGCGAGGAGCTGTGACGGCAGAAGGGCACCTCGCCGTCTCTACTGCGCGGCTGTTGCCATAGTAACGCAATGGAAATGAACCACTGCTCTCTATCTCTCTCTATCTCTCTCTATCTCTCTCTGTCTCTTCCCTAATTTTTTGCCTCCCCCTCCACCCTTCACTTTTTAATGAGTCACTGCATCCATTAACTGTTGGGATGGAAGGATGGGGGGTGGGGGGTGGGGGAGTGGGGGGGCTCATGGGGCTAAAAAACTAAAATCCGATGGGGAAGAAACAAAGTTTTTATTTCTTAGTAAAAGGAACCAAAAAAATCAATGTTTGTAAAAATGTGCAGCCATTGTGTGCTGTGATTATTCGCTCAGACAGATGTTTGTGTTTGCTCTGTGTCCAAGGACGCCGATATTTTTATTTATTTATATATTTATTTGCTTGTCTCTCAGAGGACTGTGTGTGTGTGTGTGTGTGTGTGGGGGGGGGGGCTGTTTGGACAGAGGCCTTGGCCTTGATGAAGTTCTTTAAAGCTGCTAATTGTATTTCATTCATATTTCATGGTCGCGAGGGGCCGACAGTTTGCCCAGGGAGAATTGATAGACTGTCGTGTGTGTGTGTGTGTGTGTGTGTGTGTGTGTGTGTGTGTGTGTTGCATTCCTAAACAATGGCCATGTGAAGATGTTGGGTGTTTGTGTGTTTCTCCCATCATGTCAGCTGAAGGTCATAGGCATTTTGTGTGTGTGCGTGTGTGTGTGTGTGTGTGTGTGTGTGTGTGTGTGTGCAAATAACAGAAATCGTTCACATTTACCATTTACGTTTCTACCTTCATGATTCAAAGTCTCAGACATTTCAGTTTCGTCTTGAGTGTCACTGATCTTGACCTTTGACCTTTGACGAGCTCTCACATGAATATGGTTTTAGATCAGTGTCGACTGTTCATATGCAGCATCACACATCAGACTTCAGACGTCTCCTCCTTCATTTGTTGAAATATCAGCAGATTCACAGCTGAAACGAGTGGAACGACATCAACACTCCATCATTCATTTATCGTGTCACATTCACATCAGGTAGTTGTATGAATCATTTCTCTGAGACTCTGAGACACAGAGACACAAAGACTCTGAGACACAGAGACACAAAGACTCGGAGACTGGGAGACTCTGAGACTCTGAGACTCTGAGACACAAAGACTCGGAGACTCTGAGACTCTGACACACAAAGACTCAGAGACTCTGAGACACAAAGACTCGGAGACTCTAAGACTCTGACACACAAAGACTCGGAGACTCTGAGACTCTGACACACAAAGACTCAGAGACTCTGAGACACAAAGACTCGGAGACTGGGAGACTCTGAGACTCTGAGACACAAAGACTCGGAGACTGGGAGACTCTGAGATTGTGTTTGTTCGTCCTCCTTCATTCACTGTCCTTTTATTTTGTTCCATCACAGAAGGCAGGAAATACACAGCTGCTCTGACACACAGGCTTCTCACTGGTTTCACGCCGGTGACAGTGTTTAGTTTAATTGACTTTGACTCGGGAAGATGTTCTTCTTCTTAACCCTTGGTAAAACACCTGGGAAACAGCTGTAATGTAGCACAGCACCAGGGTGGTTCTGATGACTCTCAGCTCTGGTCCTCAGGGAGATGTTGTTGGTCCTGAGCTCATCATTACTATCTTCTGTGCAAAGTTGACATTTGGCCCTTGAGGTGTGATCGTTTCCTGAAGACCTTGAAGATGAACTGAAACAGACACTTGATCTTCTGGTTGGCTGTTGAAAGTGTTGTCACGTTGTCACGGCCAGATCCTGGGATTTAACCTGTATTAGATTTGATCTGTTTCCTGTGCGACTCGTGTCCCCGTCAGGACAGATGATGCTTCAGGAGGGAGACGTTTCTCCACCACAGTGATGATGTCTGTGATTTCAGTGGTTCCCGTGTCGCTCGTTCCCACACACTCGGCTACCGGTGAAAACCAGCTACAACAACCGGAGGTGAAACGAGTCATCGCGTCCTTTGGCTCGGTCTCGCAGAACGATTATATAACACGAGAGAGATTTGGATCTATGAGCTTAAGAGGAAGCTGCTGGAAATAGCAGCACTCAGAGGAGCTGGGTCATGCTACCAGCTGTGCTAATGATGCATTAGCACCACGAGGAGCCCAGACAAAGGCATCCTTTGATCAATCATTTAGCCACTACCCCCCCCCACACACACACACACACACAGAGGGAGCAAGCAGGTCTGCATGATGGTTGGGGGGCGGAGTCACAGGGAGGGGCGTCCGTCGTCTTAAAGGAAAGTTCCATCATTCCTTCTGTTCAGGCAGTACAACGAGTCGGGAAGGTCAAGTGTCACTGTCATTTCCTGTGTACACTCGTGTCAGTGTACGATTCAACGCACTAGCTAGTTAGCGTTAGCATTGCTCTTCAGGTAAACTAACATCACCTGTAGTCACCTGTTTTTTCTCTGCGTCTTTCATAGCTACAACCACTGGGAGGCGTCTCTTTGTGTCAGGAACAAAATACAGTCACAGATAGGAAGCCTCCCAGCTGATGTGGGTGGTTGAGGACGAGGTGAAGCTCATCATGTATCGCCATGTGGAGTTAGATGATTGTGAGCGTTTGGTTGCAGGATGATTGATGAACATCTCAGCATCTGTGAAGTGAGTGTTCTGTGTCCTTGTCCCAGTCACATGTCTTTAACCCTCCCGTTAGCTCCTGACCTGCACATCCTCCTCCTCATGTGTCATTTCATTTCCCCAGGTATTCATTCATTCATTATCGTCAGAGCTGTTTTATGGCGTCTCACCACCCGTCTCTCTCTCTGTGACCTTGTTCGCTCAACAGACAAACGGAGTTGCCCTCAGTGCAGTCAGGCAGATGGATGGATCAGATGGTTTGTGGAGAGACTGGTGGCCTACTCGGCCTTGATGCCCTCCAGGCCTCAGGTTCCTCTGGTGTCACGTTCAGAGAACGCATGTGTCTCCTCCAGGTCTGAATGTGGTTTCAGTGTAGAAGACGTCAGGTCGACAGACTCAAAATGTCCAATGTGTCCCAGTCTGAAGTGGATCAGGGACGGACGGAAGAGGAAGGAGGTGTGTCTCTTTGGTTGAGGAACATTCCAGCAGATCATTGTTGTCGCCGCTGCTCTTTAATTATCGAGTGATACACTCAGAACAAACAGCGAGCAGATCACTATGTGACGTGATGTTGGCCCGGTGTCCTCCAGGCCGCTCCCGTCAGGTCACAACATGACACTGTTTCTTCTCTCTCCTTTAACCACTGGCAGCGCCGTCACAAATCGCCGCCGCCGCCGCCGCTGCTCGAAGGAAACGCTGCTGCCTGCAGCTCTGTCATCCTGCTTCTCTTCTTCCGCTCTTCTTTTACTCGTCTTTTGTTTTTTCACTCTCCGTCCCGCTGGTTCTTTTTTCCTTCCATCTCTGTTCATCTTGTTTCTCTCTCTCTCTCCTCCTACACTCTCTCGTCCTGTTTCTCTCCTGTTTCTTGGCTCGTCCACACTCGCGTCCCTCCACCTCGTCCATATTGTCCTGTCTGTCTATACATATACTCTGTGCTCTGTTCCCCTCTGTTCCACCTACTCACGCTCTTCTTTCATCTCCTTTTCCATCTGCCTGCCTCCATGTTTTCCAGCTTCACCTCCGGCAGCAGCTGGATCTCTGGCAAAGCATTTTTAACCTTTTCAGTTTTGTCTGAATGCTCCGTTTTATTATTTCCCTTGTAAATGAACATCTACAGATGATTTGGTCTCATTCAGCGTGAATGTGCTCATCTCAACACGTTCAGATCCATCATCGTTTGCTCTTCATTGAGAACTTTATGGATGTAATAACTATGTTGAAGTGAATTCTGGATTCTGGTGCCGGAGGTGTCATATGTGGATTTGTTATGATCCAGGAAAGAGAACGTCATGGCGGTGTGAGCAGGTCATTTCTGTGTGTTTATGTGTGCGTGGAGATATGTGGCCCCAGATCAGACACAGATCAGACAGGTCCTTCCTGACTTGGAGGTCACTGCTCTTTTCGACCACGGCTGCTTGTTAGTGGACAGGTGTTGGATGTTTGGGTCTGAGCCTGGATCATCTCCAGCTGACCTTCAGGTTCCTCCGGCGGTTCCACTGTGTTTGTCCGGCTTTGGTTGAGGAGTTTTCTGTGGGCTGATGAACCAGTGGCTGTTTGACGAGGAGATCTCATTAGCTGGACTGTGCCGTAAACAGCAGTGTAAATGCAGGAGATTTGTGATAACATGGGCGTGGTCTCGTCTCCGTGCACAGAGCAACAATTCAGACAGGACTCTGGATTCTCCTGTGCAGGCGGCGAGAAGCTGATCACATGTCACAACATGAAGTGACACTTGGGAGGAATAACAGCTCGGCCGCTACCAATTAAGAGTTGAAATACTCGCACTGTTTCTGGCAAAAGTGTTTTTTTGTCCCCGAAGGTTCAGGACACTTTTTCAAAGCGTCAACAAAACCTCACGTTCTAATGATGTTTTTGTGATATTTCAGCAAACTGCTAAACTTTTGTGTGGGAATGTAACATTATTGCCCTCCGCTCTCACTTTTCATCGTTTTTTTTAAAAATTCGGCCTCTTGTTGTCTTTTTCTCTTCCTCTTTTTCAGTCGTCTGTTTCTCCTCCTGGCTTCTGATGTCCTCGCGTCGTCTCTGTCTTTCAGAGGTCCAGGTCGTGGCCTCGTTAAAACGCCTCCTGCTTTGTGTCTGTTCTCTGTCGCTGGCTCAGATGTTTTCAGACTCTTTTCCGATCCCCCTTCCTCCCTCTTCTTCTGACTTTTACCTGCTGTCTCCTTTTGTCTTTTTCCTTCTCCTCCCATATTTATTCCTCCCCACCGTTCCCTCTCTCCGTCTCTCTCGCTCAGCTCCATTGTGTGGATGATAGCTGTCAGGAGATCTCATCACAGAGTCTCTCTTATTACATGATTACAGGGTCATTATCCTGTGAAGTTGTCTTAGCGCGAACGTATGAAGACGCTTCATGTTTTTTTAATGGGGTTTGGAGTTTGGAGACTTTTTCTGTCTTCAGTAGTTACTGAGGACGCTTCATATTGTCACATTTACATGTGACTGGCCTGGAACAGCGTGTCCTAATTAACTGGCACTCGCATTCATCGTAACTTGCAGGCACTTTTCAGTCAGAAACGTTCTGACCTCGGCTTCGTCAGCGAACGCTCTCACCTGCTGGCGTCTGAGCAAACGAGAGCCGGCGAGGAGCCTGTGATGAAACGCCGTGTTCCACATGGCTCTGTATGAGGAAGGGTCCAGACATCATGTATGAGCATGTTTATTTACAGTGCTAACACTGCTGTTAGCATCATAAACAGTATCCAGAGTCTTTGAGAAACATCTCATCCACTTTGGTCAGGAACTCGTTAATGAAGCTAATGAATGTGCAGGTTTCCTGCAGCTTCAGGTGCATTGATTCACATCCTGTTAACTGAGTGTGAAGGAACCTTTGATCCACAGTGCACAATGGTACAACACAATGCAACTATTTTTGGTTGTGAGTCACTGGAAAAAGAAAAACGTCTGTCGTTGTTGCTGTGTTTAATCTGCAGTTCTCACATCGCTCACGAAAATATGACGTTTTAACCAAAGTCTTAGTTGATAGAAGTGTAAATGATCTGCTTCTCCCCTTCTGTCATCACCCATCACGCACCATGTGCCACACATCACACACACACATCACACACACACATCACACACATCACACACACAAACACTATCAGTGGGACTCCTTGTGTTTTTCTAACATGTGTTTGTGGCTGTACATCTCACTGAACACAAACAATATTAACATCTCTCTCTTTCTCTTTGTCTCCGCACAGCCTGAGTGCCGCCGCCGCCGCCGCCTGTGATGCCCTCCCATGACGCCCTGGTCAATAGCTGACACCTCCAGTGAGCGGGAGACGCCACTGCACAAGCGGTCCTGGGCCGGCGCCGTCAGCCGGTTCTCGCCCTCCCTCTCTCACGCTGGAGACTCCACCTCCATCCACCTACCGGTATCCGCAACCATCCACTCTGACCCGACCCAGTGAGACCCCCCCCCTCACAACCTGACACGTCAACCCCCTTTACAAACACCAGCAGCAGCAGCAGCAGCCAAAAACCCCAGTATCGTCATTGCAATCAGCAACACCAGCACCACTATTGTCACCAACACCAGCATCAGCCGACATGTCCAGTCGTAGAAAGTCCTCTACCCCCTGCATGGTTCGAGTCATCAGTGACCTGCCGGAAGAGCAGGATGAGCCGAAGGAGGTGAAGGACGTGGAAACATTGTCGGACAAATCAGAGTCATCTGACTCTGCGGAAAAGAGTGGAGCCACTCATCAGGAGAAGCCAGACAATCCAGACCAGCAGACATTTCCAATACTAGTGGACAACCACAATCCCGAGCCTTCAGAAGGACAGGAGCAGGGGAGTGAAAAAGACCAACCTCCTGTCATTGAAGATGTGGAGGGCAGAGAAGAGAAGGATGGGGCAGGTGCTGAATCTGAACCAGCTTCCCAGAAGAAGCTGCTCAGAGGTTACGAGTGCAAATACTGCCCCTTTTCAACACAGAACCTGAATGACTTTAAAGAGCATGTGGACTTAAAGCATCCTAACGTCATACTCAATCCATTGTACCTCTGTGCTGCCTGCAACTTCAACACCAAGAAGTTTGACTCACTCACAGAGCACAATGACAGCCAGCACCCAGGCGAGACCAACTTCAAGTTCAAAAGGATAAAAATGAACAATCAAATTATCTTAGAGCAGACAATCGAAGGAAGTGACAGTTTGGCTGAATGTGAAGTGACAAGTGACCAGGGTGAAAGCAGCAACACTTCTGTGTTCCCACCCTGCATATCTACCACGGTGAGAAGCCCAGACAGCATCCCGGCACCCAGTCAAGGAAGCAACCTGAAAAGCCAGCTTGATGATCTGATTCAGAAGGATCAAATCACAGCCGTCAACATCAATGGAACGGTCATCATCCCTGAACCCACCATCCTTCAAGGGCTTTCCCATGTCTCCCCAATGCTCCAGCGCCCACCCAACTTAAACTCTGTACCAAAAATAGCTGTTCCCTTGAACACCACCAAATATAACCCGTCATTAGATGACAACCTGACACTAATCACCTCCTTTAACAAGTTTCCTTACCCAACACATGCTGAGCTGTCCTGGCTCACAGCTGCCTCCAAGCACCCAGAGGAACAGATCAAAGTCTGGTTCACCACCCAGCGGCTGAAGCAAGGCATTACTTGGTCTCCAGAGGAAGTGGAAGAGGCAAGAAAAAAAATGTTCAATGGCTCCATCCCTCCTGCCCATCACATGTACACTGTCATGCCAACAAGCCCTGTCTCTCAGTCATCTGCCAAGACTTCGCAGCAGCCTGTTGTCCACACCACAGTGGAGCGTCCAGGTCATGTCCGGACAACCACATCAAGTGCATTAAGTGTAGTCACCACGACAAACTCTCCAGCCGGAGTCATCATTGGCTCAAGCCATGCCCAAAAAAGACCCCTGCCAGCACACCTGACATCGGTGTTAGGACCTGAGTCGAAGCGACCCATTATGGCGGTTGCGCCCCATTCTGGTGACCTTAAAGACAAAGGCCTGATGGCTCCTCCTCCACCTCCTCCACTGCACAAAGACCGCCTTCCAATGGCTGAGATGAAGAAACCTGTTGCAGTCCCTCTGGTAAACACAGAGTTGAAGAGGCCATCCCCTGCTGTGCCTTTAATGCTGCCACCATCATCAACGTCACCTTCCTTGGTGTCCAAAGGGAAGATTCTTTCGACACTAGGAAGTCACAAAACAAAGCCACTGGTGTCACTGCCCTCCATAGTCTTTCCCGAGTCCTTAACGAGGCCTATGATAGCTCCCCCACCTATCTATGCCCCCCCATTTAAAAATGCATTACTTATTCCTCGTACAGTGGCCATAACTTCCAAAGACAAGCACCCCAACAGCCAGGCTTTGCCAGCTTCTGATGTGAAGCTGCCAACCTCCCCTCCGAGTATTACCCCACAGATAAGGAGGCCAACAATCATCCAGTCCATTCGCACTCCAGCTAAAGCCCCAGGCCAGGTTGCCGGGTTCACCCTCGATGGCAAGAAAGTAAAAGAGCAACAAGGAGTAGATCTGCAAGCCACCTACCCTCGAGGTGACAAGGTACTAACTCCTCTGGCAGAGGCCAATGGGACATCTCGCACAGACGGTAAATGGCTCCACAATGAGACCCCGACTGCTCACAACAATGGAGTTGTCCATTTGGATGGTGGCGAGCTGCCAGCAGCACCAAAACCAGATTTTCAGCAGAAGTCCTCTGTGCTCACCCAGTTTCCCTTGTTGGAGAGAATGAAGGGAAAGACGGCAGAGCAGTTGAAAATCTTAGAGGAGAACTTTCTGAGAAACAGCTTTCCCACACATGGTGACGTGGACAGTCTGTCAGCCACAACCCATCTGTCTCAACAGGAAATTGACAGCTGGTTTGTGGAACGGCGTGCACTGCGCGATAACCTGGAACAAGCGCTCCTCAATTCCATGGGCACTAAGAGGACTGGTGTAAGTGGAATTGCTGCCATCACAGAAAAACAACTGCATCAGCAGCAACAGCAACATCAAACCCTAAAGCTGAATGGAATTCACAAACCAAGCCCCGGTGTGGGTCATCTTAAAAGTCCTCCACCACCTACACACAGTCTGCCCATCGTTGCTGCTGGCATCACTCAACCATCCGTCCCCAACAACAACTCCTGCTCAGTGCCTCCAGACAGCCGATCCCTGGCGCTCCTCAAGGATGATTTTGCTCAAACGCGGTGGCCTTCCCCTGAGGAGTTAAGCCAGCTTGAGGGTCAGACCGGACTGGCTAGTGCTGACCTCGCCCGCAGGTCCAATAACAGTCGGCCACAGAGTGGCAGTATGGAGCTGACAGAACTTTTTAACAACAATGGAGTAAATGGAGGACAGGGGCCACCCGTGTGTTCCCCTGAAAATGCTCCCTCCAGCATAATCCAGCGCCGTCAGGAAGGAGCCATAACAAACAAGAACAGCAGGAAGGTTCTGGAGGTTGAGTTGGGCTGGTTGATGGAGCAGCGCACCAACAGCTTCAGCAGCCAACATCACCATGATGTCCACACCCAGTTGGCAGGAAGGTACTGTTTTCTGTTTGATATTTAAAGTTTGAAGTTATGAGTTGTGTGTCTGTGTTTTGTCGTTTTGTTGATGTAACGGCCCTGACGGTGGAAAGTTTTGTATTTGAGAGAGTAAATATTCAGTCGTTCATTTTGAGATGCATCTTTGTCAGTGTTTCTGCTCTGTGCAGGTGACTGCTTCTGCTTCGTTTGCTCCGTTGTCTAAACGACAATTTAAAGATAACGGGAACAGGTCTCAGATCAGTATGACGCGTGGTCTCTGAAGGGTCGCTGAGCTTTTAACTTTATGCATTAAATACTTGCAGGATAAAACTGATAAGTGGATTTACATCAATAATCTGTTAACACAATCCAGTAGTACGTGTCTGCACATGTCTGGATGATCTCTGTTGTACTCGAGTACACTCTCCGGGTTCAGGCTTTGGGTTCAGGCTCTGGGTTCAGGCTCTGGGTTCAGGCTTTGGGTTCAGGTTCTGGGTTCAGGCTCTGGGTTCAGGCTCTGGGTTCAGGCTTTGGGTTCAGGCTCTGGGTTCAGGCTTTGGGTTCAGGTTCTGGGTTCAGGCTCTGGGTTCAGGATCCGGGTTAAGGCTCTGGGTTCAGGCTTTGGGTTCAGGCTTTGGGTTCAGGCTCCGGGTTAAGGCTCTGGGTTCAGGCTTTGGGTTCAGGCTCTGGGTTCTGTGACGGTGTAACGAGATGCCAGAGTCATTGCTGTCTGTCAACGACAGCAGATCAGAGGCTGAGACTCGTCATTTTGAAAGTTGAGTTTCAGGAACAATGTGTTGTTACACATCGTCGGTTACAGTTTAACGTCTTTGTGTTGTATTGTGTTTGTCCCTGGTTTAGTGGTGAGACGTAACTTTGTGTCTTTGGTCACTGGTTGAACAGGCTGAGGCACGGGCCACAGAACGGGGGCGTTGTAGGAGGAGCCCGGGGGGTGTTCGGGAGCTGGCTGGATGACGGACACCTGAGGAGAGGACGGGAGCTGCTCCTGGACAGAGACAGGAAGATGTCGGAGGACGCGTCTGGGAGGCTGACGGGATAAAACGGTGAGAGACGTCTCTTTGTCTAAAACTGAAAATATCTCACCTGAGTTTGTTGTGGTGTCGGCAGGTGGTTTATTTATATTAATGAGTCATGTGATAATGTGACGTTGTTAATTCCTGAACCCGATGTGTGTGTGTGTGTGTGTGTGTGTGTGGGTGTGTGTGTGTGTGTGTGACACACAGTGGGAACAGACTCTGTCCACAGCTCAGACATGATGGACTGTATAAAAAAACACTTGAATTTATTCATTTCAATTCGTTTACCCCCCCCCCATCCCCCACCCCCCTGCACAGACACGCACAGACACACACACGGTCTGTCAAGTGTTCGATCACGTGTGTGTGTGTGTGAGGTTTGTCAGCTAATGTCAACTTTAGGAAAATTTAGGAAGAAATAAAAAAAGGAATTATTATTGTTGTGTTATTGGAGGCCAGAAATAGTAGCAGACCCCCTGGTGTGGTAACGTCTGAGAGATGAAAGACTCCACCCGGGGCAAAGTGTGTCGACAGTCTGCCGCTCGCTCCCGTCACTGTCTCTTCTGACAGTTTCCACGCCGCGTCGGTTCATCAAAACAGAATCTGTTCAAATGAACAGCGTCTCACTGTGGACAGACTTTGTCTTTGGACTCCGCTCAGAGAAACGACAACATTTGACCGTTTTGAATCAATAATCAATAGGCAGCGTTTTGAATAACCAGCAGTCAGTGTTCGACATGTTCAGCAGCTCGTCAAACAAATCATGTCGTTTTCTAACAAGTAAAACAGGCACAAGTTGCCAAAGCAACAAGGTCAAAGGTTAAAGGATAAAACAGAAGTATTCAGAATAAAACCTGTGACGGCAAATTCACTCAGTCAAGCAAATCAATGACACAATGTGGAGCAGACATTTGATTTAAGCATCTGGGTCTGATCATTTTCATTTCAATTTTTAGTTTAGTTCTACACATCGGGGTAGTTGGTGGGGGGGTGAGGTCAGAGGTCAGAGGTCACATGAACGACAGGCTTAACAGCGATGGTCGATAGAGCAGATTTTATCCAGGAGAAGTGACGGAGCAAATATAAATTCCTGCATCGCAAATCAATGTTTCTTTTTTTTGTAGTTTGTGCGTGTGTGTGTGTGTGCACACACACACACACCATCCATTGTCCTGTCTCACTAATCACAGCAGCACGCAGCTTCATTTAATCAGCCGAGCGCAGTGCGTCGTCCCATAATAACTTGTTGTAGCTTATAGATGAATTCTTAATTGGCAAAATGCTGCAGTGCCCCCCCCCCCCACACACAATATAAATTCCTGCATCGCAAATATAAATTCCTGCATCGCAAATATAAATTCCTGCATCGCAAATATAAATTCCTGCATCGCAAATATAAATTCCTGCATCGCAAATATAAATTCCTGCATCGCAAATATAAATTCCTGCATCGCAAATATAAATTCCTGCATCGCAAATATAAATTCCTGCATCGCAAATATAAATTCCTGCATCGCAAATATAAATTCCTGCATCGCAAATATAAATTCCTGCATCGCAAATATAAATTCCTGCATCGCAAATATAAATTCCTGCATCGCAAATATAAATTCCTGCATCGCAAATATAAATTCCTGCATCGCAAATATAAATTCCTGCATCGCAAATCAATGTTTCTTTTTTTTGTAGTTTGTGCGTGTGTGTGCGTGTGTGTGCGTGTGTGTGCGTGTGTGTGCGTGTGTGTGTGTGCGTGTGCGCGCGTGCACACACACACACACACACCATCCATTGTCCTGTCTCACTAATCACAGCAGCACGCAGCTTCATTTAATCAGCCGAGCGCAGTGCGTCGTCCCATAATAACTTATCAACAGTTGTAGCTTATAGATGAATTCTTAATTGGCAAAATGCTGCAGTGCCCCCCCCCCCCCACACACACACACACACACACTCACTCTCCTCTCCCCCCGTCAGCTTTATAATGTAAAACAGAGACAACAGATACTGAGTTTGTACATGGTTTTTTTTTATTGTCATGGACGTCCAGTGTAATGATGGACGTCCAGTGTAATGATGGACGTCCAGTGTAATGATGGACGTCCAGTGTAATGATGAACCAGTGGGAGACGCTCTCGTCTCCTCGCACTCTTTCATCTGCACTGGACCTCCATCTCTCAGATGAGTCCTGGCACAGGTGTGACGCAGATGTTTTTATTCCGCTCACTGCAGCAGGTCATCAGGAAGATGACTCGCTGAAAGTCACTGTCTTCAGCTGAAGAGACAAACCGTCCTGTTTGTTTCCATCTCCAGTCCACGCTGGCTTATTTGTTGTTGTCCTTCTCGTTTTGTTTGTTCATGTTGTCAGCACTTTGTGTGAAACTTGTTTTCAGTGCTGTGTTTCCTTACTGGTTTAGGACAAGAAAACACACCTGCTCTGATGTCACCATATGTCCATATGTCCAAATGTCCATATGTTCATGTGTCCATATGTCCATGTGTCCATATACAGACAAACACATATTGAACTTTCAGTAATAATAATAATATGATAACATTCGATGGAGCTGTGTCAAACAGCTGATCTTGGGTAAAGGATTGGTTTTCATAGGAGCCAGTAGAAACAGTGGTGCTGTGGATCAGTTCTATCTGGAGCGATCTGGTCTCCTCGGCTCCTCGGGGAACCAGCAGGCTCCTCCACCCTCACAGCTGCTCTGGTTGCAGCTGTTTGCTGCAGCAGGTCGAGGACAGCAGCTCCAAACAGCTGTTTTCTCTGAGAGCAGCTGAAAACGAAGAACAGGAAACAGACTCTGACGTCAGCTGCAGGGGCCCGGGGGCGGGGCCCGGGCGCGGGGCCCGGGGGCGGGGCCCGGGGGCGGGGCCCGGGGGCGGGGCCCGGGGCCACTGTCTCCTGGCACAACAGCAGCTTTTTAATCCCTTTAATCTCTGTTGTTTTGATTTGATCTTTGTATCTTTATGTTTGTGACAATGACATTTCTCTTTTTAATTTACTTTATCCTCCTTTTTCTGCTCTGTCTGTTTTAGGTGAAATAGGATTCGTCTCTGCTGCTGGAAACATAACGAAGGAAAAAGACAGAATCTGGAGAAAGCTAACGTTTTTTTATCAGATACTTTTTTTTGTTTTTTTACAAAATGTGTAATCGCACTGCAGACCACGCACAACATCCTCCTCCGTTATATGGATGGTAATGTCATCATTGTTCTGACCTGAAGTAACCCCCCCCCCCCCCCCAAACAGACGTAACATTCACAAAGATATGTTTCAGAGAGGCCGGGCTCCAGGCTTTTATTTTGGCGAGGCGTAAACACACAGCGCAGCTTGACATGTAAAGGAGAGATTCAGGGTCACGCTGTGTGAAGACGCTCCTGCAGCTCCGCTGAACCTGATCACAGGTGTGACCTCCACACACTGACACTTCCTTTAATGATGTGGTTTATAATCGGCACCACTGGTCCCCCTAGCACAGTTACAATATCACAATATGACAACTATTACAATATCACAATATGACAACTATTACAATATCACAATATTACAATATGACAACTATTACAGGATGAAAGTGGAGCCAGTGAACAAGCTGCTGTGACAGAAGCAGTCAGAGCAGGTCCAAACCAAAAACTCTAAAGTCTCATCCCAAAGCCGGTTCCCACAGTGCAGCTGAGCCGACAGCGTTCAGAGGAGATGATTGATTTCTGTGTTTATGTTCATGAGGAGCAGTCGTTATTGATCAGACAGTTAATCAATGAGAATTTGATTTGATTTAATTCACTTTCTCCTAAGTGTGTGTTTTTGGGTGGGGGGGTGTTAGCAGGTCGTGACCTCCGCGACTGATGGACAGACATCAGTGGCTGAGTTGATGTTGTGCGTGAGCCCTGTTGCTATGGAGACGAGGAGGAGAGTGAAGTGGAGCACTGAATGTTTGTCTGCAGCAGCAGTCTGACTGTAAACAGCAACCAATCACAGGGGTGGATGAAAAACGACAAACAAACAAACAAGTCAAATAACTTTTAAACAAAAAACAAAACAACAAACACAAATGCCGAGTGCCAAAGCTGGGACCTGCTGCATTCTCACTACTCTTCTTCTTCTTCTTCTTCCTTTTCTTCTTCTCCTTCATGTAAATAGGATTTGTTTGTTTGTTTGTTTGTTTGTTTTTCCTGTATTGCTACAGATTTGTAAAATTTTGCAGGAAATATTTTGTTACATTTTGTAAAATGGGAGCAACTCGTCCCCCTGAGACCCTCCTTTTTCCTCAGTTTCTCATCCTCCGTTTGGTTTTTTTCTTGTTGTCATTGATGGACTTTTTAAAAGCTGGTGCCAGCGTGGTTCTGTGCACGTGCAGCCTCTCTCTCTGGTTTTGTCCTGAACCAGAGTGGAACCACTACAGAAAAAGAAGAAAAAAACCCATTTGGCAATACTTCAGTCACTTCTCCTTCATCTCACCGGCACTGGACGTCCACTCGCCGCCTCCCCGCTGGGAGGAGGGGGAGGGGCTGTGGAAGAGGGGGACTTTGCTTCACATCAAATCAGATTTTCAAAACAAAACAAAACAAAAAAAAACACCTTTGGACCTTTCTTCTTTTTTTTTACTGTGCTGAAGTGAAGTCAAGTGCTATTATTATCTGATGATGTGATGATGATATGATGATGATATGATGATGATTCTTATTGTAGCCACTCGTCTGAAACCTTTTTTGAAGAAAAGCAAAGAAAAAAAGAAACTGAAGCCAAACTGCACTTCCTGTTCTGACGAACAGCTCGTATGACCAAGTGACTGTCGTGGATCTGTGTTCAAAACCGATAAGGAACAAACAACAACAACAACAACAACAACAACAACAACAAAAAGCAGTTTAGAAACAGTCGACATGGCGACAAACGCAGAAGGAATCAACGGTAACGATCACAACACGCACACTTTCCGCAGTAAATCTACAATCTAGAATCACGCTGCCTGAATCCAACTTTAATCTCTCTCTCTCTTTTTCTTGCTCTGTCACTTTGTCCCGTCTCTTACTTTCTCTGTCTGCGTCTCTCTCTCCCTCTCTCTCTCTCTCTCTCTCTCTCTCTCTCTCTCTCTCTCTCGTCCGTCTTCGTCCTGCACACCATCAAACAGCCTGTAATTATCAAAAACACTCAAAAAAAGACAAATAGCCTTTTATTCTGCACATAGCTCCATGTTGGCTCGTTAGGCTTTAGTATGATACTAGTTCCATTCCGACAAGAAAAGAATAATAGTAAAACAAATATGCTTCTTTATGTATTGGTTCTGCCGCTGTCGTGTCCTGGTCAGATTTAAAGATGATGCGACGACATATATCTGAAATACTGTATTTGCAAACGCATACCAGGGCTGGCCTCAACACACACAACCCAACAGCAGGGGGAGGGTTTTCTACTCCGTCCACCAGGCGGCTGATTGGTAGCAGCCGGAGGTTTCGTGCGAAGCCCCGCCTCCCTGTGTGAGTCGATGGAAATGCTTGTTTTTGATTTTTTGCGTTTGTGTTTTCATGTGGCAGCGTTGGGCATCGTGAAGCTGCTGCACAGAGACGCTGCTCACTCAGAGACTCTTATTTTTCCAAGTGTATAGTTTGAATTGAATATTTTTCTGATGAATGGTTGAATGTATTTGCTTTGGGGCGTCAGGTCGATGCAGGGGTTTTACTGTCTGAACGTTCGCAAAGGAAAGAGTCCAGCACACGAGTCCACAGCGATGATGATTCTCAACAGCCAATGAAATCATCAGATTCCATCGGTCACCGTGACCCCGTAACCTTAGAGACGGCTCTGTTTGACTGTCGTGAGCGTTTCGCTTTGAAACCGCTGACGGATCGTCTCATTTCAGGAAACAAATCCATTTTGTAGCAGATTGAGAGAAATTTGGTGTAAATTGCTGTGAATGCTGGATTTGAGTCGAAGCATCACAACGTCGTCGTCTTCGGCGGTGAATTCAGTTGTGGTGAATCATGACGCGTAAACGCTTGGTCTTTTTGTTCTGCAGAAAGTTTTTGACGTGAATCTGTTTGTACCACAACAAAAGCTGTGCAGAGCAGCTCGTGTGTGCGACTCCTTCACTTCATGTTAACTGGCTCTGTTTTCTCATGTGCAGATTTATCTGTGTCGTGCTCCTGGTTTCCCGCGGTAACGCTGACATGACACCAGCTCAGGATGGTCAGGGTTTTATAAAGTCTGACTTTTATTTCAATGCACCCTGAAATTTACGCAGTAAACTCCAGGCGCCTGAATCCGTCCTGTGTGACGTTTGTGGCGTGACGTTGGATTTAAACACAACAGCCACAGTATTGAAAACCCTGTCGCCGGGTGAAAGCTTGATTTTGCTTTGTAATTTAAAAAACAATACATTTAGACAATCAAGATATGACTTATGCAAAAGTATCTCTGACTCGTCGCCCATCAGTGCTGTGATGCTGTGATGCTGGACGTTACCACCTGGTTCTGCAGGTTGACCTGTTGACCTTCAGACAGTGTTCTCTCCAACTGCACTTTTCAAAACACGCTCAGATACAGAGCACTTACAATCGTCCACAACCATCCTGACTCCCACTCGCAGACAGTCACCTAAAACCAGAATGTTCTTCTTGTGGAAACCAGGTGCACTGTGTGTGTGTGTGTGTGTGTGTGTGTGTGTGTGTGTGTGTGTGTGTTGGGGTGTTGAGGCCAGCCCTCCTTCATAACTGAGGTTCTGCTTCTACTGCTTCTGTCAAACAACCAGCCTGGGCACAGAAACAGGTCTGAACGCTGCTGCTCCCCACCATGCCCCTGGTCCCCACCATGCCCCCAGACCCCACCATGCCCCCAGACCTCACCATGCCCCCGGACCTCACCATGCCCCTGGTCCCCACCATGCCCCTGGTCCCCACCATGCCCCCGGTCCCCATTATGCCCCCAGACCCCACCATGCCTCCTGGTCGTTTTTTATCCTCAGTTTGGGCCCCCGATACAAAAAGACAAAATGTTGCCTTCACTTCAAATTGGCTGAAATAAAAAAAGCTCTCAATCTGTTTCTGTTGCCCAGGTCATCAAAACAACCTGTTGATGTCTGCTGTATTTCAATAAAACACAGCCTTGTTCAAAGGGTCAGTCCTTTGCGGTGTGTTTGTGTTTGTGTTTGTGTTGTCAGATGTAAATATCATTTAGAAATATGTCATGTGATGTAGCCGACTTTTCTCACCATGCTAACGTCACGTCGCTAGCTAAGAACATTCAGTGCATTTCATCTCCGGGCTGAAAGGAATGTGTCGCATGGCGCAGCAGAATCAAGGAGTAATGCTAATGATGGCTGCTGTTAGCTGTTCCAGCTAATTCTTCATTGTCTCGTCAGTCACTGACGTCAGGGCTGATGGAGGGGTTTTTATAACGTGGGTTCACACTGTTACAACAGTTTGACCTCTGATCTCTGATCTCTGATCGGTGACCTGATCAGCTCTTCACTGACTGACGGAGGAGACACACAAACAGCTGCCTGATGCAGCTGTGAGATGATGAAGATGATGAAGATGATGGAGATGATGGAGGCGTTGGCTGCTGATTGTGGAGGTTGTGCACGTCGCTGAGCTCATTGCAGCCTCACTCTGATATCTGCTGTGTCCTCCGAGGACGTGGAGGCGCTGTGTTCATTTCAGATGAAGTCTGCGTTTGGAATCACAATGAGAAAAAACTACAAATTAAAAATGAGTAAGAATGAAGGTGAGGAATCACATCAGCCTGATACACAGCGGACTGTGTGTGTGTGTGTGTGTGTGTGTGCGTGTGTGTGTGTGTGTGTGTGTCTGCAGATAAATCAACCTGTGAATGATGAACATCTCTGCAGACGTCTCTCTGCAGCCTGATGCTGCGTTCAAGTCCAGAGGGAAATCAGGTAAATACAACGTCTCCTCTGGAAACACTGTTTATTTCTGTTAAACCACTGCAGTGATTCATATGAAGACACTGCTGTGTGTGTGTCTGTGTGTGTCTGTGTGTGTCTGTGTGTGTGTGTGTTATTCACACAGTGTCCTCCACAGGATCCGTATTCACTCTGGACCGACCTGTGTGACCCCGTGTGACCCCGTGACCCTGTGCAACAGAGAAGGGAAGGTTAGCATCAGGAATAGAGACTGAACTCTCAGGTCTGGTTTGTGTCACATGTTCAGATCAGGTTTGTTCACAGCGTCAGGTGGACGTACGTCCACCGCGTCCACGCCGCCAAGCTGCTGCTTCAGGTCACATGGTCTGCACCTGACAACTCTGGATCCTGCACAGGGAGAGAGGCCTCCTCGCTCAGCTCCCAGGAGGAGGTTTGTTCTCCGCAGCTCCCGAACCCGTGAGTCGACGTCACTGTGAAACTGTGCGACTGTGAATCAGGGTGTTTGAGAAACAGAGCACACGCTCAGATCAGCATCTCAACGCCAACCAACGGCGACCGAGAGAAAAAAAGCCTCAGGCGAGACGTCCCCTGAGAAATGTCTGTCTCGCTCTCTGCTGCAGGAGGAGACGCGTCCCACTGTGCCGCGACGCACAGGAAGCATCACCTCCTCAACTCCTGAATTCACACTGTACAAACACCACAACAGAACCTGTGAGACAGGGACAGAGACAGAGACAGAGACAGGGACAGGGACAGGGACAGAGACAGAGACAGAGACAGAGACAGAGACAGAGACAGGGACAGGGACAGGGACAGAGACAGAGACAGAGACAGAGACAGAGACAGAGACAGAGACAGGGACAGGGACAGGGACAGGGACAGGGACAGGGACAGAGACAGAGACAGAGACAGGGACAGGGACAGGGACAGGGACAGGGACAGAGGTCAGAAAGCCTTGTGCAGGTTGTTGTGTTGTGACTGTGTCTCTTCACGTTGTTGTGTTGCGACTGTGTCTCTTCACGTTGTTGTGCAGCCTGTAGCTGCAGTGACGAGCTGAAGCTGAGTTTCACAGTAACCTTTCACCTTTCACCTTTCACCTGAGACGCTTTAGATTCTTGATGAGTCGGAGCTTTTCATCAGTTTGTCATGACAACGGTGACATCATGACAACGGTGACGTCATGACAGCGTGGAGAGGACAGTGTCTCTGCCACGAAATGAAAAACTTAAAGTTGGAGTTTTTAAAATCCCACTCAGCGTCATCGTCTGCTGCTGTCGAGTCACATGATCAGCGACTGTTTGTCAAGTTCACACCCACAAACACCCAGTTTCCTTTTCAACACTGCCCCCCCCCCCCCCCCCCCCCCCCCCCCCCCCCCCCCCCCCCCCCCCCCCCCCCCCCCCCC